>JAUEJL010074385.1:0-16146 GCA_032274825.1 Drosophyllum lusitanicum | reverse complement strand
ATATGAGTTGTGTTCAATAAAGTCCATGTAAAAAACATAGTCCTAAAATTTTAATATTCAATCACATTTGATTCGGTATACAATCACATGTGATTTGTAAAAGCTTCACAAAGCATCACATGTAAATTACGAAAATGTCACTACGTCCAAATTTTTAAAATGCAATCTGGACCATTGATGTCATTGATCCAAAAGTTAAAATTAGTCCCTTGGGACTATGAATTAATTATGGACTATTTTGAATAAGGACATGTAAAACCACCGGGAAAATAGGTTTAAAATTAAGGTTAAAGTATTAAATCATCCAACATTTAAAATAAAATAATTGCTAAAAACATAAGGTTAAATCGTTAAAACCCAAAAATTAAACCATTATATATATATCAACACATACTTTTATGAATTTGCATATTTGAATAAACTAAAAAAAATGAACCGAAGAATTAGTCAATCCTGAAAAATCCAAATTGAAGCTTCAATGTTTTACTTCATTCTCATACTCACCATAAGATAAAATGTCTAATCGATTAATTCTCTTTCTTTATCACCTCTATTGATTTTACACATGTCTTGATGTTACGAGTAGAAAAATAAGTGACAGAAAATAATAGGAGGATATAAAACCTCTTTTTTCCATATCACATATATTCAAGTGGGGTTCTGAATCTGATAATCATATATACATTCTTTATAATAGAAGATAGATACTCACTCACATATCATCTCTTACTTAGGATGAGATATAAAATGTGTATTATAACCGGACAAATCTCTATGCCCACAAAGGGTTCAACTAAAAGAACCAAATCCGAGTTTAGCAACACCGGACGATATAATGAATTCAGTCATTGTATCGATCTGGTCTATCCTCGATCAGGCGTTTCGGTTCAGAATCTTCGAATTATCTCATTAACCTAATTAGCAAAAAGGAATTAAAGGTTCAGTCGTGATACTTTATACCATACAGTAATATATTATTTGAAGAGTAAAGTATACAAATACGTACTCCACAACGGTTGCCTCTAAATGTTTGCAGCCTCATGAATAACTCATCATCGAATGTTTGGCGGAATTTTCTCCATCCTTGTAACTCTATGAAAATGTGTAATATGGAGAACTCTCTCTATTTGAAACTTAACTTGAAGTAAATTAAAAGCATTTAATTAGATCGATCGAGGAATTGAACATACCTGTATAATCAAAATTATTACCAAATAACATCTTTAACCAATCCGCTGGGGCTGTCGACTTGAGGAAATCACGACGGCAAAGATAGTATACACCTCTGGTCACCTCAAATTCAGACAGATCCCCTCCAATAACTTCTTCCTCTTTAGTGTAATTCTCACTGTCTTCTTGCTCTACATTACTATACACATATTCACCACCAGCACTAGTTACCATCAACCCATTCCGCCCGACAATGGATACATCGACTTCATCACCAAAATCTAGCATGTTTCTATTTGGCCAATAGCTTAACCATACAACATCTTCACCAGCTTTGGGTTTGCCAAACACTACAGGGTTGTATATCCACGTAAGACCCTTGGTTTTGTTGCTGATTTTGGCAAACAAAACCGACATATCTGTACACTCACCTGTTGATCTGTACAAGGATGTTAAAAGTATTCCCTCAATCTTATGCCCCGTAGAATGCACACGAAAGGAAAACAAGGGGAGAAGCATTTTAGGCATGTTAAACATGCTTTGATTTATGACTGGCAGAAATGTGCTCCTTATACCGTATTCATACAACATCTATACCATAAAAAATGCAGAAAAATCAATTAGTTGTATATTAATCAGCTTGCCCATGGGATTCAGATGTGCAGCTTTAGCGTGTCTCTGCAATGTGCATGCATTTGAAAGAAAGAGAGATTATAACCTGGATAGGCCAAATTCTTCGTTTCGTAATCTCGTCGCCTATCAAGTCCATTAGATAATCTTGATATCGTTTGATTGGTTGTTTCATAATACCCAAATTTGCTTCATCAAGTTCTTTTACGGGAACCAATTTGAAAAGGCCTCGAATTTCTGACAGTTTGGTACAGCCTCCATATCCAAACTTCCGCAATTTGAAACAAGCTGACTGGAATGTTATTTTCTCCAGTGATGTACAACGATAGGTATACAACTCCTCTAGTGTACTTGGGAGACCTATGAGGGACTCCAGATACGGGCAGCAAGTCAAGTCGAGTACCCGTAGCTTAACATTATAAATGTATATGGGCAGGAACTTAAATAGACTATTGCCTAAGTTAATATAAAAAAGCGGTTGTGATTGTTTACTTTGAATCATAGGAACATCAACTTTATCATAAGGTAAGAAGTCATTTAGAAACAAAAACTTTAACGAGGCTGGTAGGGAAAAATCCAGCTGTTTCTGAGTTCCTCCACCCCACATACATCCCCAACTAAAATTCCACAGCATCTTACACCCTGTCAAGTCCAATAGAGCAAGTCTCTTAAGGTTGCTTATGGTTGGACAAAGATAAGTCAGACTGCTACAGTCCCAGAGGGTCAATGACTCGAGATTTGGGAGTCGGTTGAGATAGTAGACACAGTCAAGCTGGTGACAGCCTTTAAGATTTAGAATCTTCAGCGAATTAAGAACCTATTCCATGGATAAAAAGGATTCAAGGTTATCATTCAAATGAAGACTGCCCAAAACTGAGAAGCTCAAAAAGGGAAAGTGAAACAGAATATATTGAATCCTACCACAGGGAGTTCAAACTTTTCCAAATCTCCATTACTCATATCTATAGCCACCAAGCTGCTCATAAATAAGCCACGGGGTACTTTTTTCAGATGAAATTTATGCCAGCACAACCATCTTAGTTCTGGAAAATTTTTGTAGTCCCCGAAGAGTCTCACATCTGTGAGCCAGAGCAATTTTAGGTTCTTCATCTTCGATAGCAAACTTGTCTCAAAATCACATATTGGCTGAAAATTTAGCAGGAAGTTAGTTAATTACATACCATACCTCTATCTATTGTTAGATAATATATGTTTTTTTTAGTTTTTTATTTTTATTGTTAATCAAGTTTGTGCCTTCTAAGACTATCTTAGTTCCAATATTTTACCTAATCTAGAAGAATTATTAATTTATATTTATGCATTTATATAATCGTATATATATAATTTAATTGTTTATATTCGTTTATTTCTATTTATTAAAATATTATAAAACTAACTACTTTTCTATACATTTTTTTCTCACTCTTGTCCTGCCAGAGATCTCTTGGGAACAGTCTCTCTACTTTGTTAATTAGTAGAGATAGGACTGTCTACATCGTGCCTCCCTCATACCCAGGATTGGGTAGTATTGTTGTTGTTGTATCTAAAATACCTTAAAAACCATGAAAATCTTATCACTTAGATATGGAATACTCAAAAGTAATCAGACCTTTAACATGCAAATAGAGCGCCATATCTCTTATAAAAAGAGAAAAACACCATAACATTTACACCATTTAAAAATCCCATAAAGATCAAAACAGATTTACACACACCTCTTTACGCCCACCATGCCATAGACATGATACTCATACAAATTAAAGGGCAAGTGGTGAATATCTAGAACACCTTGACAATGAAGACCTTGACAATGAAGATGATCCCTGATTATTTAAATTAAGAATATAGTCAAATATCTTTAAGGAATTTCAGGTTTGAATTTGGTGATCAAGTTTATCATGTTCCAATTAAGGAGCATGTGGAGATTATTCTTGAGGACCAAGATACACATTCAAGTTCAAGATTAATGCTAGAACCAAAGATGTGTAAAAAAGATCACAGGCAAACCTATTTAAAGATAAACACTACAATCAAGGAAGTTCCAAAGATCAAATGCAAGCCTACTCCAAGATAACACCATATGGAAGCCTAATGAATTCAAGAAGAGCTCTATGATTGTCACGTTTCATGTTAAACCAAACCAGAACACCCATCCAACACTCTAAGTAAACCTTCATATCAATGACCGAAGGTGTGCATCACCTAGATCATATTAAGTATGCACGATTGGATTTTGCATTTCATTCTATTACAGAATGCAAAAAGATTGGATTTTGCACTTCATGTCAATGACTGAAGGTGGTCTACTGGATAGTCCTTTTGCCCCCCATATGGTAGGTCAATGGTTTGAATCTCAGGGGCTTCAATCAAAGGTTGGCTAAAGGGTTGTTTCGGAAACAGTCACGGGTAGCGGTAGTTAGACTGCGTACATCAGTACGCAGAGCCAAATACTTGCACTACTGGAGGAACCGGAAAATCCCCTTTAAATAAAGAAAATAATAAAATAAATTCTATTAGTGAAATTTAGATCGTACTTGCACTATGAGACTACACCTAGTTGACATACTAGTGTACCAACCTAGACCTTTGTATCTTAGATTCTGAAGATTGATCAGCTGAAGAGTGAAGACTTCTGGAGAAGAAACACAGAAGATAAAACCTTGGTTTGCTAAGCAACCAGGGGATCTTTATTAGAATCAGGAAGTAAAATAAACAGGGAAATTAGCAAGAGAGAGTCTTAGAAAGTTCTAAGTATAGGGCTGCTTCACAGTTCAGTTAAGCTGGGTTGACATGTAAAACTTCGCCCAACCGATAGGCCTAGTTTGACACATTGGCAAACTGGCCAGATGTGTTAGGTCGATTGAGCCGGTTAAACTGTCTTAAACTGGTTGATTAAGCCGGTTTGTCGGTTTCACTCTTTTTATTAATTTCATATCTAAATAATACAGTTAAAATATGGAAATGGAGTATATTATGGATTTTGGAGAAAGGTAGGGTTGATGCTTAGGACTAATACAATCTGGTTTTGAGTATTTTTTAATTCCAACCTTGTCAATTGGTTACACATGTTAAACAAACATATATAGGTAGATAAAAATCAGTTTGGTTCGGCCTAAACTGGTTAGTTTGACTCTCCAGAACATAAACAAAACTGTATATCTCAGTATCATAACATCGACTTAATCACCTTTCTAGATTCTGATCAACACCATTATGAATTATTAAAAAAATGAAAGCCACTACGTAAACCATCTTTTTGTCAAGAGTTTACATTAAACTACAGAACAGATCCCAAAACAATGTTCATTTTATAACAAACAAGTGATGAAGAAATCTCAAACCAGTCCTTAGTTCATTTAAAAAATGTGGAAAACCCCATTTAATAGGAGTGTAGAAGCAGCCCAATTTTGCACATGGTTTCTTATTTTTTACAATGTATGGCGGGCTGTCAAAACAGAGATATGGCTCCTGTTCTAAACATGGTAGAAAGTTCATGCTTATTATTGCTTATTTGGTGTATCTTGAAGCTTCGCAATCACTGATCATGAGGGTTAATGGGTCATTATTCAAACAAAATGGTTAACATTATTTTACTAGTTAAGGCAATAGAAAAACTCCCTGTTTCAATTTCCAACATTTCCGACTTTCTTTCATTAATCAAGTAAAAGGCAGGTGAAACTGTTGAGGAACAAATTACCCTGAAAATCATTGTAACTGTTGGCTTTATAATTACAATATATTGATTAACTTCTTTGGCTTACCTCTGATGTGCTTCGCCTGAGCTTTCTCATGTCAAGTGCTAGACCTTCAATTGTTTTAGAACCCTAGTGAGAGAAGCAAGTAAACGAGAGAAGCTAGTTCACATATGAGGTTGTGAAATAAGAAAGTAAGCTTAAAGATACAAATAAGAAGCATCTTACCTCTCCTCCATACAACATTTGATAAGATTCATGTTCATTCCAGACTCTACTACGTCCTGCAGGATCTCTGGAACTATCATTAACTATCTTTTTTGCCATCTTCTGAAGAAGTTGATGCATAATCAGTTTGTTACCCGGTGAGATGGTAAGAAGGCATCTGTTAATGAGGGTAGTGATCCCAGATTTTGCATGCCAGTCAGGCTCCAATATAGTTGCTACATAATCCTTGTATTCCCCAACAAAAAAACAAGCAATATGCAGAAATAACTCTTTCTCAGAGTCATATGGTAAAGAGTCGTAGCTTCTTTTTAGAACTATTTGGATTTTGGAATGAACATTTCCCTTTGATGAATTCAATAAATTCAAATTACTTCTCCATGTTTCCATTATTTCATTTCTTTTTTCCATGTCTTCAGCAGTTATAAATAGAGAAGAACCCAATACTTGAAGAGCGAGTGGATTTCCTTCACAATATTGTGCCAACTGTGCAGCAAGATCCTCAAAACCATCCATAGGAATTCTGGATCCAAAGGCATAGCGGCTTAGAAGCTCTAAAGACTCTTCATCATTCAACAATTTCAGTTTGTACAAATCGCACCTCTGAGATATTGACTCGAACCAAGATTGTATGTTTAGAAGCCTAGTTGTTATTATGATCTTGCTTTTTGTATGTGAACAATTTGTTCCAAGCAAAGCATCTATTTCCTTCTCGTCATCGATGTCATCGAGAACAAGGAGCACCCTATTCATGCGCAAAGCGTCCTCAATCTTTTGTGTGCCTTCCTTAACATTGTTAAGGGGGATGTTTTTGCCTCCTACAATGTCAGTGATAAGTTGTCTCTTCAGGTTAAGCAAACCGTATGGTTGTCTTATTTCCAATCCAATATCTAAAAGAAAACAACTGTTTTCAAACTTTTGTTTGTTTGCATTATAAATATATTGAGCCAGTGTTGTCTTTCCACCACCTCCCATGCCACAAATTGCTAGAACATCATTGCCAGGTTTCTCATTGTCCAACCAGGAATTGATATATTCGGCTCGAGTCTCCATTGCAGTTAGATGAGCTGGTGAACTAACTAGTTTGGCATCGAGTTCACTACTAATTATATCAACAATATTTGATATGAAGTCTGTTTCAGGCCTGAAAATATGAAGAATAATAAGCATGCTCAGAGCTTGACATTCGGATTCAAAAGAATTTGAATACTTCAGCAATGATACATGGAATTAAAAGTGTTTTACCACACATAATATTCTTGCAACAACTTTTACTAATATTAGAGTAAACTCCCAAAGTGTTCTGTTTTTTAATGCATGAAAACATGTATGCCTTTTCTAATTGTGCATGTCAGATCCGTGCTTATGATTTAAAACAACTAGAAGCTTGAAATACAAAGATAAGCTTCTCTTTGCTCTCACAATACACACTCTCTTTATTACTTAAAATAAATATTTTAGATAACAATGTAACCACTTATATTGTCGTATTTTAACATATTAAATATTATTATATTACGACAATATCTGTATTTTTCTAGTCAAACTCTAGTCTAAATTGTGTTCAAATGGTTACTTAATCAGAGTTTGATTATTTCAGGTTGGGATGCTTGAAAGTGCGAAATATGCAAAAGTAAATGAATTACACAAAGAAGGGCTGTTGGGATATTTTATATATAATATATACGCATCGTAACCGCGCAATGATATGCCGCTTTTAAGAATGTAATGATATGTTATTTGCGCGATTCAATATCACGAAAAAGTTTTCTTCAACATGTCCGTTTTTTAAAATTTTTCTTTTATTTGCATCAACTATTTTATTAAATTAAAAAATAAATTCTAAAAGATATTAAAATAAGAAAAAAAGATTTATATTTATGAAATAAGGAGAGAGAAGTTAATAAGATTTTGGAAATTATGTTGATATAGGTGGACAATTGTGTTTGTGTGAGAGAGTGTGTTAATGGGAGAGTATAATTAACCGAATAAAAAGTTAAAGTAAATTAGGAGATGTTAAAATTGTATACTGAGAGCCTTTTGTAAAGTATAGGGACTAGTTATGTAAATCGCCTGCTAGTAGGGTCTCCACCATAATGAGCATCTTTAAACCCTTCTATGATGCGATGACCATAATTTTGATATTTGATTCCATAACCGGGAGTCCCTTTCACATACTTCAAAATATGACAAACTACATCCCAATGTGAGGTTCTCGGGGACGACATAAATTGACTTGCTACACTTACTGGAATACAATGTCAGGGCGTGTGATTGTGAGATAGTTAAGCTTTCCCACAACTTTTCTATACTTCTCCGGATTTTCAAGAAAGTCACCATCATCAGCTTTCAACTTCACATTTGGAATCACGGGAGCCTCGCAGGGTTTCGCCTCCATCATACCCAAATCAGTGAGGATGTCTAAACAATACTTGTATGTAACGAACGGAATTTCGAGAAAATGTTGTATTATTATTTTATCAAGAAATAAAGGAGATTTATGGAGTTTATTCATTTATAATGATAATTAAAAAATATTATTGTTATTTAAATAAATTATTAAAAGTTGGATAAATAAAAGAAAATTTTGAAACTCAAATTCCGTCACGACGCGCCGCGACGCGTTGTAGGTCGCGTGTGTTAGGATCTTGGCGTGTGTCAGGGTCTAGCGTGTGGCAGTTTGGACGCAGAATGGCCGGTCGCGACGTGACGTATCGGCCGGGTTGCGACGCGACGCGTGATTTGCAGTTTGTTTTGTAGCCATTTCTCACTTTCCACATTACTAAGACATTACTCTGCCAAAATTCCGAGCATACCCGAGATTCTTGAGCTTACCCGAGTGTCGGGTTTCGTTTGTGAGTATGTTTTAAGTTCCGGAAGATCGGGATCACCACTACGAGCGTAGTTTCGACCGAGGCTTCGCATGAGTGAACCCGAGAGGTATATTTTACTAATCTTACGCTTCTATTTTGTTTATAGAGATATTTAGGCAGCATGCACGTCGGGTACGTGCGTTTTTATGAAGTTTCTAAGCTCCTGACGCATTAATCATTAGTCAGAAGTTATCATTTCGCATGTTTAGGTATATTAAGCTAGTGTAGACTTATTTTGGATCTTTGGATTGTGTTTTTAACGTAGTGACCTTCATAGGTTATATGTGGCGTTTGAGTTCGCGTTCTTGTTGATCCGTGAGCGTTGTTCGTCATTTCGAGATCGTGTGTTTCATTGTCTGAAGTGAGTTCAATATTTCTCAAAACCGAGTACTAAACAAAAATGATATATTTTCGAAAGTAAAGATTTATTATGCGATGGTAATATGTGTTTATATATTACTTTTGCAAGAAATACGTGATATACGTGTGAACTATATATGTCATGAGATTGTTTGACGAGCATGCTATGATATGAAATTGTTATGTGTTTTTGAAGTTTGGTCCAATGGACGCAAACATTATTTGAGAATAAGATGATGTACTCGATTGTTTTCATTTTGAGTACTTATGAAATTATGAGTTTTAACACATTGATGATTTATGAGGCCTTGGGATGGGGTAGTCCTATCCGTATTTAATATCATGTGGGTGTAAGGAGGTGTAAGAGGTAAAACAACATTAATACTTCACGTGAACGGCATTGTGGGAATATGCTGTATACCACGTCGTCGGAGTAACGATAGCGGGAGATGTTACAGTCTAAGAATTAGTGGAAGTCGCGCTCTAACGATTCTTAGACGGGTAATAACGTGACTCGTGAACCGGGTCAATACCTTGGGTTTAGATAATTACCCTAGACATGATGATGATTATGATTTAAAGAATTATGTTAATGAAAGTTTATGTATTGATGATTATGATATGCTATGATTTGCGGATACATGTCAATTTATTATGATTAGTTGACCGTTATGTGTTAAATAATGGGCTGGTCAACTATGTGATTGGGCGGAAATGGATTATTTATTATCTGTTATTATCGTCTAAATCAAGATATGTTTTAATTGAATCTTTTAGTAACTCTATCGACTCACGAGGCTTTAAGCTGACACTTGTTTCTTGAAATGTGTCTTGTACTCGTACAGGTTTCCTAGAGGCTGTGTGGTGAGACAAGGACTTTTGGTAGTGTAGTGTCTTAAATGATACCACTATGTTTATGTTTCAATCAAACAATTTATGTTTTAATATTTATGATTATGAACGTGATGTCGTGATTTTCATATTAACGTATACTCTTATCGTATTGGTAAGATGTATTTTGTGATTAAAGACTTCCGTTGCTTGTTTTCCGATTATATGACAAGATTTTTTGTAAATGGTAAATTTAGGAAAATCGTGGTCGTCACAAGGTAACTGTTGTACTAAATCGTCCAATTCAGGCATGTGGAGATTGTTTTAGACCATACAAAGACTTTTGTAATTTGCATACTTTACCACACTCCCCATGTTGCTCTATATAGACTTCCTCAAGTAAATCACTGTGCAAGAAGGCATTTTTCACATCTAACTGATGAAGGGACCAATTATAATTGGGCCAATTATAATTTCACATCTAACTGATGAAGGGGCCAATTATAAGTTGCAGCCAGGGATATGAACAAATGAATAGATGATAATTTAGCGAAATAATCGATCCCATAGGTTTCGGCGTATCCTTTTGCAACCAACCGAGCTTTTAATCTAGCTACAGATCCATCTGGATTAACCTTTATATTGAACACCCACTTACAACCAATGGCCTTCTTACTCGCCTGTAACGGTACTAAAGTCGACGTATTATTGTGTTTAAGAGCATTCATTTCTTCGACCATAGCATTTCGCTAACCCGGATGAGCTAAAGCTTCTCCAACAGTTTTAGGGGTGGATATGGAGTCTAATGAAGCAACTAATGATCGAGACGTTGTATACAGCTTAGCATAAGATACATAAGAATCAACTGGATAAGTGCACGAGTGTTTACCCTTCCGAAGAGCAATAGGAACGTCATGATCAGGTTCTTGAGATGATGAATGAGGAGGAAAGTCATGTGTTGTATCTAAATCACTACTGGATAATGAGTCAAATGCTGGAACATCAAGATCTAGAATGTTTGTAGACAAAGTGGGGGCATGACTAAAGATCTAGAATGTTTGTAGACAAAGTGGGGGCATGACTAGCACTTAGAGCCACAGGGGGAAACATAGATGGTTGAGAAGTAGGTCGGCGTTGCCTACTATATACATGAATCACCGGCGGTAATGATGGTTCCAAAGACCGTTCTAAAGACTCTTCTGAGGTAGATGGAACCGGGGATTCAACGGTCGAATTCAGAATCGGCATATCATAGATTAGCAAGTCATCATTGCTTACACGATCAAGACATGTAGATACCCGGAAGAAAGGCATTTGCTCCACAAAGGTGACATCTCTTGAAGCAATGTAATGATTGGGGTTAGGAGAAAAACATCTATAACCTTTCTGAAGACGAGAATATCCAAGGAAAACATACTTGAGAGACTTTGGATCTAATTTACTAACATGAGGTCGAGTGTCTCGAACAAAACAACTACAACCAAATATCTTTGGTTCAATTGGGAATAAGTGTTGTTTAGGAAAAAGAACTGAAACTGAAAGCAGGCATTATCGATTGCATCTGCCCATAATGGTTTTGAAACAGTCATGTGAAACAATAGTGCACGAGCCACTTCAAGAAGGTGGCGGTTCTTTTGTTCAGCAACCCCATTCTGGGCAGGAGTATCTACGCATGAAGATTCATGAAGAATACCTTGCTGACGCATGTATGCCTGAAAGGTTTCAGAGGTATATTCCTTTGCATTGTCACTACGCAGAGTTTTCACCGAGATGTCAAATTGCATTTTAAATTCAGCCACAAAGGAACAAAAATGAGTAAATACTTCAGATCGATTCTTCATCAAATAGAGCCAAATAACCCAGGAAAAGTCATCCACAAAATTCATAAAATACTTGAACCCAATTTTAGAAGTGATGGGACAAGGACCCCATACATCTAAGTGAACCAATGCAAACGGAGATGCAACTTGTTTATTTACTCTTGGGCTTAAATGAATGCGGTGATGTTTAGCAAATTGACATGACTCACAATTTAAAGATGGCAAATGGGAAAGATGAGGATATAACTTCTTTAGATTTTGGAGTGATGGATGCCCTAAGCGACAATGTAATTCAAGAGGAGATAATGATACCAACCCTGCTTGTGATTTCAACTCTTGAGGTTCAAATATATGAAGTCCATCAGATTCTCGTCCTCTACCAATGATTTGCTTTGTTGAAAGATCCCAAAAGATACAATGATCAGGATAAAAGGATACACTGCAGTTCAATCCACAGGTTATTTTACTCACTGATATCGGGTTGAACGTGAACTTAGGTAGGCCTAATACCGAGGATAATGATATAGATTGAGAAAGTTCAACTGTTCCCGACCCAATCACTTGAGAGGTAGATCCATTAGCAACTATGATTTTATCGGAAGATCAATCTTTACTAAAGTTAGAGAGCAGATTATAGCTACCCATCATATGATCCTAAGCACCAGAATCAATAACCCATTCACAAGCAAATGATAATAAACAAGCTAGTAGAACTACACCCCTCGACAAATGTAAAGAATGAGGTAGATGATTTCAAGTTAGCCATCACCAATAATTCAGAGACTACGATTAAGTCTCCCGAGTCTAAATAAGAACAATTAACCTCTTGAAACTACTTGAACAAAAATTGATGATGTCAAAGCAAAGAAACTATCACCCAAGATTATCCAATCAACTATCACAACCCGAATGTTGTACAAGGAAACTTAGACTTAGGTCCAACAGATCAAGATTTTCAGATAGAAGCCCAGACCATATCAAAATTACTACTAGATCAGAGATTTCAAATGTTACCACTAGAGCACGAATCAGATGAGAAGCAAGAGCATCCAACCAAATGAGAGTATATCAAGAACCCAGCTGAAAAAGGTAACACAAAAGCCACGATGGAAAACGGCGGCGAGGGGGGCGTTCACGCGCCGGCGTGTGACAGAGAAGCCAGAGAGACGGGCGGCGCGTGATGGTGCGTGGACCAGCGGCAGGAGCCCAAATTTCCGGCGAACAGTCGCCTTGCTGTTCTGAAGATAATGGTACTGGAGGTGAGACAGAAGAGCACTCGCTGGGTTGCTAACCAGATCAAGATCGGAGGAGCTATGAACAGATGCTTAGCGTACAACCTTCTGATGCACAGAGTATGACTCTGATTGTCTAGGCCATACTACTGTATGATTCAGTTATACTTGCGGGTAGTGTGTGGTCAAACTTATGTAATTTTGAACTTAAATTTAAAATCTAATTTTCATGTATCACCCTATATCTTTAACCAAAAAGTATCAAAACATGAAAAAGATGGTTAATGATACGACTCACTCACTTTGTTATATTTTAATTTAATTTAATTAGTTTATCTATTTAATTATATATAATTATATATGTTGGGTATTTGAATTTAATTAATAATTATCTAGTTTTCTAATTTATGGGGTTAGTTTCCTATTTTATCTGGTTAGTCGGTCCATATAAGATTAGGGCCGGCCAGCCTCCTTTTAAGGATCAGGAAGAGAGTTTACAGTTATCTTGTTATTTTTTTTGTTTTGGAGATCATATCCCTTGAGTCACAAATAACATGACATTTTGTATCTATAAGCATCTGATTACGGGTGTTTATATCCTAATTATCAATTCAATTTGTATCATAACCATAAGAGTTGTTGTGTTTTTAATGTCACAACAGTGATCTACGCTTGTCTACCTAACAATAAAAACTTATCATAAATTTCGGAATGAATCCTTGTGTCTATTTAGTAAGTGATGATAAACAAACCAGTGTAAGAAAATATAGGAACTTATTCTAATGACATTTCTATTTTAGGGTAGTTATCTGAAAGTCAGCTTAACAGTAAAATTGTCATATGCTTATCGTTTTATGGTGTCAAAAATATCAGTCCACTAACAATACTATTACGCTTGTTAGTGTCTAATAAACATGGTTGAAAATTCAACATGCTAGACAAGGTGAAATGCCCCAATGACCGAATTACTATCTTTAATTTAATGTTTAATTATTTAAATAAAATAAAATAAATAATTATATGAATTAAATATTTAAATAAAGTAGAAAAATAAGTATGTTTATGATAATTATAGGGGTTGAAACTGCCAAATTTAAATCTTTGAAACTCCAGGGGTTAATTGAACTGTGAACCTAGGGCAGTCAAGAAGTGTATTATTTCAAGTCTTTCAAAGAGTTTACCTTGAAATTGAAGTGTTTATAGATGCAAGTGAGTAAGTTTTATATAAACTAATTTGATTGCTACTTAAATTAGTGTTCATATGGTATTTTAGTTGAGTGTAGTATGTAATTGAATGAATTTAATGTCTATTGATGTGTTAAAACAACCCAATAGGTTGTTTGAGTGTAAGGAACACTCAATTATGTCAAAAATTGGTTTAAGGAAAGTAGGAAACCAAATGGGTCAAAAACGGCAGTTGTTTGTGCCCGTGTAAGATTACGGAGGCAGTGTAGTGGTAAAGCCCGTATCAAGCTACATGGTCCGTGTAGGGCCCTAGGGCAACATAAGTTGTGTAACCATATACAGTCATATAGGGTTAGCACTACATAGCCCGTGTAGATTTCTACATTGTTGTGTAGCATGTTAGCAGATCATCAAAATATTGTTTCCTTATGTCGCAGTTGTTATTGATTAGGTAGGACCTATATATGTGACTTCTTGAACTAAAGAATATTGCACAAATTCTTGCAACTGTATTATGAGTATACTAAACTTATGTTACTATGTATGTGTAATCAATAGAAACTATAAAGTACAACTATAATACATATTATATGATACAATATAGTATTTGATACTAAGTAGAGTTAAGAGGGAGATCCAGTATGTGCTATTGGATCTCTATGTTACACAAACATACATACAACATTACAATGATATGGACAAATAGATTATACAGCACTACCGTTATACAGTATATAGTCATATAGATGTTACATGCCTTTACGTGTTATAGTAATTAGTTAGTTAGTATGCTCACTAAATGAAATCTTACTTTATTTATTGTATTGTTTTACAGGAGGACCGGGATTGGACCGTTTGGAAATGAAGATAGCTCATATGTTGAAGCAAACTAAACTTTTGTGACATCTATAGTTTATAATATAATGTGTAATTAACAACAATAAAGTTATAACTTTTGTGAAAATGACAAGCTGGTTGTAATATAGTAAGTGAATATCTGTATATTTAAAAAAAATGGTCCTTACACAAGGCATGCCCATTGTCAGACGCCAGGAATTAAATATCACCAAGCAGTGTTGCACAAACTACTCAGCCTTTCCTTGTCGGTTCTGTAGCGCCCAAAGGTCACATCTCAGTAGGAGGTTAATTAACATGAAGAGGAAGCAAATGAGTACACCAAACTTAACGAGTAAGTGATAGTTAGAAACGATTTTGATCAAGAAGGGTTAGTGACACCAACATGTGCCGAACAAAAGAGGTCAACGAGTGTAGAAGAAACACAGATTGGAAACACTACCACTTTATATTTTCGTTTAGGGATGTAGCCCCCTTGACCCTGCTTATTATGATGTAGACTTCAAAATAGACTTGAACAAGTGTGTACTGTGTGTTGGAAATTAGGAAGGAGCTTTTTTGGCTTTTTGGTGATTGAGAGGTTTTAAGGGGATTTGGAAGTGTGGATGATTTGAATGTATGGAAAGAAAATTGTATTGCTAATGCTTTTCTTGATGGTTTACAACGCAAGATCACCACCTATGTATTCTAGTCCGGATCTACGTACTAGATATTTCTATGGATAATAATATTTAATTTGGAGAATTTCATATATATCCTTAGAAACATTAATAATTACACATATATCCTTACAAACTTCGATATTGCATATATATCCTTCTAAAACCTAAAAACTCACACATATATCGAATCACTTATTTTAAATATATTTAAACCATTTAAAAATCAAAAAGTTATCTTTATATTTAATTTATCTTTATCTAAAAACATCTAAAATAGTATATTACAAAAATGCCCCAGCCTCTTCTCACTTAATCAATTAACCTGTTTCATATTAACCCTCTCACGATTGAACCAAATGACCGTCGTTTCAGTTCCCGACTAAATTCTGCAGTTTCTTGCTTCTTCAAATCGATTAGTGAGAAGTAGGAGTGAGCATGGGTCGGTTTGGGTCGGTTTTGATCACAAACCGAACCGAAACCGATAATATCGGTTATATGGTTTTTCAAACCGATGGGTATCGGTTTGTAACGGGACGGTTAACGGTTAATGTTAGCGGATCGGTTTCTGTTATCGGTTTTATTGGTTAACCGTTATATTAAGTTGGGCTAGC
>JAUEJL010074374.1:0-16146 GCA_032274825.1 Drosophyllum lusitanicum | reverse complement strand
CAATTGTGTGTATATGCTATATATGTTATCTACAGTGTTGCCCAGATTGCCTGAGTGACAAGTGAGATTGCCTGAGTGGCAAAAGTAGTGCCTTAGTGGCAAGTGAGATTGCCTGAGTGGCAAAAGTGGTGCCTTAGTGGCAAGTGAGATTGTCGGAGTGGCAAAAGTGGTGCCTTAGTGGCAGTGAGATTGCCCGAGTGGCAAAAGTGGTGGCTGAGTGGCAATGGTGATTTCCCGGGTGGCAAAATAGAGGTCTGAGTGACACAATTTGGTAAGACACTTATATGTTTATTATTATCATTTGAGTACTTTGTGGAGCTACTCACTGGGCTTTTAACTCATTCTTTTTGTTGTTTGTTATTTTCAGGTTTTGTAGCAGACGGGACTTCCACATGAACATGCTAAAGAGTTTTTGTGCAACATCAAAGGAAAACTATTTTTATTTTATCTGTGTCGGTTGTTGCCCTGTTTTAAAACAGTATTATTGTTATTTCCTTGTTGTACACTTTAAAAAACGGGCGTAACAACTTGGTATCAGAGTCTAGGTTTAAGGGATTTGGGTGCACAAGTGTGTTATCTAGACTTAAACTATGGGAAGAGATGACCGTTGGAGCCGAGTCAAAGGAAGTTAGTACTCATAACTGTTGATATGATCATGTGTTATACGTGTTATTGTTGATTATGAAGATAACTTGGTACCAAGTATACTATGGAGGGAGGTCCATTATGAGTTATGTGGTTTCCAATTTATATTGCACTGCTTGCAGTGATACAACTTATAGCTTTGCATGTATTGTTATATATGCAATACATGATCAGTATGATTTAGACCGTCTACTTCGGTAGCGGGCAGAGATGTGAATGTAAGATTATTGTCGATACGCCACAATAGCATTCACAGGTAACGTGAGACTACCACCAGTGTACGAAAACTTCACCCCTTCAACTAAACACATTTTTTATTTTTCCAGAAAATGAAAACCTCACCATTTTTCATAGAAAACGAAAAAAAAAAATTCTTCCGCTAAACACAACCTAAACCTTTGAGTTCTCCTATAAATGTTCAACTAACCTTTTTGTTTCCCCTTAACCTTTGACTGTCTTTTGTTGCCATCACATGTTGTTGCACCCTTGCTAGCTGGTCATCTTTGCTTTAGTATCGTAGACTCGTAGTTGCTATGTTTCTAATGATAGAGGTTCTCATAGAATGTAGTCGGTGCTATGTTGCTATGCTATGAATTTTTTGTTTACGCAACTACATATGTGTTTTTTAAACGTTATTATTCTCTCATATAATATTGCTGGTGCTCGTTATGGCACAAATGTTGCGCCCTATTTGCTATGTTTCAACTGTTATGTTTACCAAAATATCGTTGATGTCCTAGTTAATTACAAACATTCAAATCTTTTATAAAAACAAACAGCTAAATATGGGTAACCATTCAGACATCACGACAATCTCTTATAGTTAGCAGGTGGTATTCTAATAAAAACATAAACCTCTTAAAAACAAATCCTAATCCTATAAAATTAAAATTTTCAAATTTGATATATATTTAGAGGAAGAGAGCCTTGAACCTTGAACTGCAACTGATGCAGTTTGTAAATGTCAGTTTCTACATATCTCAGATTGCATGACTGTTGATGGGAAGGCTATTGTTTCTATAATATCTTTAACATGATCCTGATTTAAAATTTTGCTATCAGGAATCAATATATGTATTTGGTCTACCCTATGTGTGGAAATCATGGTCAATGGTGCATATGGGTTGTTGATTTACATGGCTGCTGTTAATAAAGAAGACGAAAAGATGGCATATCTTCGATCCTTAAAACATCATCCAGGAGAAGCTCTTCCTCCAGCTGCGCTTGAGTTGACTTTAGCACATCCTGTGTCACAATTAAATCCAAATAGTTAGAAATAAACGTGGCAGTTTTGGCCCGTTTACTTATAAATGGGTCAATTCAGGTCAAAACAGATAAACCCCCTACACAAACCCCCTATTCCATCACCTTTTAATGAAAACAGATAAATATGCAATTCAAGCTATGGAATTCGAAAAAGAACAACATGTTGCGATTTTCATAGAACATCCCAAAATGAGAACGATTTATTCCGGACATGGGGATTAGTGGAGTACTAATTAATAATTATACTCAATCCATTCCTTACACACACGTTTAGTTGAATTCAAGTTCAAACAGATAATTTGCAAGTACAAAAGTTGACGAGTTTGTTCAGTTCCTTCCTTTAAATGTGATGCCTAAATGGAACTCCACAAGTATTATCACTTTCAGCTCATTAAAAAAACTCACATTCTTAAAACTCTATAGTGAAAAAGAAATGAGGAAAAAAAAGAAAATCATAAGCTTAACCTCATAAGTCAAGAATGTAACCATTTTGGCATTTTGAAATCGAAGACGAAATATATATGCTCTATCTGGACAGGGTAAAAGAGTTTGTAAGAGGAGGATGTTGGTGTAAACTTACGTTAAACTCCATGTAGCTTGCATTTTTCTCAACCCATTTTTTGTCCATAATGACAAACGCGACACAATAAAGTAGGTCAAATGCCCACTCGTTCTCTGAAAATGCATCAAATCTAGTGATTAGTTTATAAAAAGTATATAATTTAGGATCCCCTTTTCTCATTTTCTTCACTCTCTCATGATATGAGCTTACGTAATGGCCAATTTAAAGAATTAGCCGCATGCTGGGATTGAAGTTTAGAGCACCATGTTCTAAAGCACAGTGTACACACATATAGGTATAGCTAAAGGTGACCTAACCCATTTACTTTTAAATAGGTTGATTTGGGTTGTGTTTTGTCTCAAACTAGTCAAATCAAATCTAAAAGGGGAGAATGTCAAAGGGGTTGAAAAGATCAAACAGTCTAAAAGTTTTAGGGTAGCTTTTGTGTTGTAATAAGTAGTGTGCACATCCAAACTTTTCTGGGTAGATCTAATCTCAAAAGTGGATCATTTGATGTAAGATATATGACCTTGTATGCTCAGCCTCCAACTATTGTTGAAGAAATAATGAATTTATAAATGGATTTGTCTAACTTATCAATGTGAAGGAGCATTATTACCTCCTATATTTTTTAGTATACCAAAATTTCCATTAATTCAGTAAATACAGAATTTAGTTTTGAAGAAAAATGGATTAACTAAAGCAAGGGCATAAATGGTAGATTAAAAAGTTTTGGAGATCATTAATATGCATTAAGTGCTCCTTAACACAAGCACAAGTTAAACAAACCCTATATGTATTTTGCCAAAAAAGAAGAGTAGATTGAGAAATTTGATGAAAGGGTGAAGCCTTAATTACGCTAACATCAAGTACCAAGATGACAAGTTTATGCAATATTTAGATTCTATATGTTTTCACCAAGACTGGAGAGATGTTTCTAAAGGGTTATCTTATAGCCTATAGACAATGTTGTCTGTGGAAATACTCAACTGAAATATGCATTAAACAGTTTTTACCTGACAACATATGTACGAAAACAGCACTCACAAGTGTCTTCGGTTTAGCTGAAATATAAACATTCTTTGGTTAGCCAATATCTCCACGATCCTCAAAATTATTGAGAGTTAAATATCCAGGATAGAAGAAATATAGATCAGAAAACGAGAAAAGGACGAACACACACTAATGTGTCTGCAAACTGAATGTTGCAAGATATAAAGAAATATGTGATTTTACTTACTGGCATCTAGATCTAGCATTTTCATGAGCATAAATGTAATATTGAGACCGGCTACAGCAAATGGATATTCCCATGCAGCTCCTTTAGCCCCTTGTTTTCTTATTAGACGCTGGAAAGATATCTGCAGTTCAGATTATTTAATTAAGTTTAATTAAAAGTCTAATACGTTGCTGGACCAAATGAAATGTCAAAAAGAGCTAAGGAAGAGAAACGTCATCGTCATCGTCATCATCTTCGTCATCGTCGTCGTCATTGTTATTATCATTATCATTAACTTAAATGTGGGCAATTTTGAACGATTTACTTATGAGTGGGTTGATTCATGTTATGTTTTTTATCTATAACAAATCAAAGGGGTTGAGTGGGTAAAATGGGTCAAAACATGTAAAGCGTATTTTCAATGCATAAACCTCCTAAATCATATTATTCAGCAGATTAGATATTTAAATATTATAAGTTTCATAATTATGTGAGAGTTACTTATGAAGACAAGTTCGAGAAAAAGTCTTTAAGGTCACCCCAAACAGACCAAAGTAGTTTTGACCCATACAAAAATTAACCAAACCAGTTTTGACTTATTGTCCAATCCTCCCGTTTAACATCTCTAATTAACTACTTGTGATGCTCTAAGCTACTTGCTGATGTGTATCTGTTACAAATGAACAATTTAGGGTTTTAGCAGTCAGGATCTAAAATCTTACAGAGAATGTCTTGGCGAAAAAAAGCAAGTTCTCCAAGGAGATGAATCCAGCTCCCCTGATTATCAACAATAAGCAAAATAAAGAGGAGTTCCACAACTTCCGTGGATTTGATTCAGGATATTGCAAGTAAAATAGCTACCTGAAATCTGTTGACGGATCTTTTCCCTGCCAACCCATTTTTTTCCATTGATCTGATATCAAGTCATCTAGCTCTTGATCAGGGAATGTTGATGACCATAGAACCCTCAAAGCCTCCTGTAGGCTTAAAATAATGTAAGTAATAGTAATTCAAAACATATCATTATATTCATCATTAAGCAATTCGGTTACAATTTTAGAAAGCCGTCATGTACAGATATTGAATTCCTTTTTCAACTTTATGCAAGCAAAAATTCTCATGTGACAAAATGGGTGGATCGCGCGGCTTGGATAACGGGTTACATTGGATTCAGATCAAAACGGGTAATACTTATGTGAGGGTCAAAATGTCAACACTCATCTGTCCATTCTTTACGAACTTATATATAATCAATGCAATAGATATGATTACAGAAAGATTTGATATTAAAATAAAAAAATTTCTGTTGGATAAAAGATTTAGGACAACATATGAATTTGTATACACAACTGGCCACCTTTTTACCTCTTGGATCTGTTTCATTTTTGCTAATTTTCTAAACTTTATATGGTTGACCCGTTATCAATAAAATACAAAACAAATGGACCCATATACATATACATGGGCTGAATTTGCCGTCAATCATCCAACATAAACATTACTACTTAAAAGGTAAATCACACCAAATGATTTTTGTACATTATACTACCTGATGTTCAAGCCGGGTAGCATCAAAATAAACTTTTGTTCGGTTTTTCAGCCTTCTCAGCCTCTCTTCCTGCAAAACCGAGCATGTGCATAACAGGTAGCCTTGAGAAAACAACTTATAGTATGATACAATTAGAACATGATGTACAAAGTCCAAATTTTGATAGAAAATATACAATGACCACAGGATAACACTAAGTTGTAATATCGACAATCAAAGTTCCGCAGCATATGTGAAGCAAACACGAAGATCATGGATTCCTTTATACTCTTTCACTTAATTTCCTGGTGAGCGAGTCATAAATCATAATAATGTGTGAACTTGCCTGAAGAGGAGTCACGTTCATGCATATCCGTGCATAAGCTCCCTTCTTCTTAAAACATACACAAGGTAGGCCCTTCCTCATCCACGTAGGAGCACCAGAAGTTGCAGGATCTGCATTAATATAGTTAGACTTGGGTCCATACACACATAAAAAATTACAAGGATAAACACATTCCAATTATTAGTTAAGGCAATTGACAAAGGGGTTCATATCCGTTTTATACTTCGAAGTTTCCAATTACAACACCGTGCTTGCAAAACATGAACACTTTTTATAGAAGATTTGTCAAGTAGAATAGTTTGCTGAAAACTAAAATCAGGTATAATGGCTACAAAGTCTGCTATTTTGCAAGCACAAGAGTTTTTCAACTGCGATGGTTATTTTACAGTAGAAAGGTTTAATTCATTTGTTGACAAAGGAATGCTTATACCTGAGATAATTGTGTTGTGCTAGTCTTGCAAGAATATTGATACAAGGGTATGCGTGCATTATGAGTGGATGCCACTATTCAAAGATTATAGAAAAAACTAAGGGTACGGGGGTTTACTACCATTAACACATACAAATGCAAAAAGCATCCAGCTTTGAGCTGTTGAAGTATAAATGGTTTACTCACATGAGTTCATGAGTCTTAAAGAACCGTTAAGCTTCCATCTCAAAACCAACTCGAAGTGAGAGGGGTGTCTTATAAAATGATAAATTAATTGGATTTTACAAAATACGGAACTAGCACTTTGGTTACTATATAACTCTATTTGGGTGAAAAACCTGCGATTAAGCATGGATAGCATGTTGAATTTCATATAATCATGTTGCTGGTTCTTTATTTCTCCATGAAGTCTTGGATTTCAGGGTGTCACTTGGTGTCATGTCACTTCAAAAAATTGATATTTTTTGCACTTTCAAGGTATTTTGCAACTTTACATTACCACAGATATCCCTCTCTCTACAGATGCTCAACTGCCTAGGTAATTTGTATGATGTATTTATCCCGAACCTTAATTGTCCATCCAAGAAATAAAAGCCATTCATAAATCACTATAGAAAGCATCATTTCATTAGGGATGAAAGTAGCTTACTGTTCTTATCACTTTGTCCTCATGATCAAATGAACGAATTTCAGACCAAAATTGTTACATAGGAGGTAGATATATATAGCACATGTCATTAAATTATTTGATGTCAACTTTAAGACAATGATGATGCCTAATAAACAGATGAGAAGTTACATGGTTACTAATACACAAGAGTAGCGGGGTTTATCAAGAGATCAAGCGCATCAATGAAACTATGGGAGGGGATTAGTAAGGATTAGTCAATAGTTGAGACCAATGATAAACAAAATCAATCAGGAAAACATAGGCTTTTTTTGAGATTAGTCAAATTACAGATAAATAATTAAATATAGAGGTCATTAAAAGGATTATCTTCTGAAATTCATTGATCTAACGAAGGGATATGATAGGGTACTAACAGAGGTGCTATGGCAGACTATAGAACTTGCCACAGTTTAAGTTGATGTGACCAAAGATACAAGTGAACACATTCAGATGGGCATGAAATCATGTTGCAATGAGACATATTACTTTCCCCATTAACATAGGGCCACTAAATGTTTTAGCATTGAATATTTATTCTTTTTCCTTTTTTGCCATGGATGGTCTCACAAAAGACATAATAATATATAATAGTACATCTCTTTATGAAGAATATGGGTTGATCAAAAGATAATATACAATGTGTTAATGTGAAGTTTGAGATTTGAGGGAACTAACATAACTGTGTTCAAAGATAATATACAGTGTGTTAATGTGAAGTTTGAATTTGAGGGAACTGCCATAAAGTGAAACTTTAACAATGTTCATAGTGAAGTGGAAAATGTGGTCGGCATAGGAGGATAAGCACTACCTAAGACGGTCATCATCCATTATTTAGGATCAAATACCAAAAAAGGAAAAGAAAAAAAAAGGAAGGAGTCATTGGTGAAGATCTGGATCATGAGATTAGAGTTGGGTGGTCCGTGGTTGAATTGGTGACAGCCTTCGTGAGACCAATAAATCAACATGTACTAATAAAATAGTAAATGAAAGAGATGATCTATAGAACACAGCAAGGCCTGCTATGATTTATTGATGTAAAATATTGTGCCACCAAAATATAGCATGCATGTAATGTTTATGAAGTAAATATGCAAATGTCATACATTGACATTGTGTGTGCATGCGCCTTGTCATACATTGAGAGATATGACTTAAAAATGAAGATACACGAAAAGGTAGACTTGCAGCGTTTGAGGAGAAACTGACATAACTGTGTTTGATGTGGTTTGTCATCTTCAACGTGGAACTTGAAGGACCTATTAGAAATGGGTGTAATCAGTCGATCCACGCGTTCCGACTAGGTAGCACTAACAAAACAAAATAAAAATACAAAAATAAGAGGATGCACTCCAAGAACATTTTATTTATTCTTTACTATTTTTTACCACCGCATAACACTATAAAAATTGTTAATAAAAATAAATAAATGAATAAAATAGTATGCAGGTCCATTAAAGTCCGCCCATGGTGTCAAGCGAGAAAAGCTCAACTGTGGTTGACACAGAGGAAAAGTAATAAACAGACGCTTTCATGAATAACTAATATCAATTAGCAAAAGAGTTGCCTTCAATAGAAGCAAATAAAAGCACGTTATACGTGCCAGCAACCTATGGGTTTCACACTTTTGCCTATTTATGTTTGCTGTTGGATAATGCTATTTTATAGATTTTTTTGTGCTTATGTTTATCTGATCCCCAATCAGTTCAGAATAAATCATCTTTTGCTGACAATGTACCATCTCCTCCATGCTAACTTTCGTTAACAATTTTCACATCATACTGCTTGGAAGTTAATGCAGGGGACATTAAATAGCCCAAGTTAAATAAATACATTTTATTGTTTTTTTAATGTTTACTTGAGCAGAGGGGGTAATGTGAACGATACAATCCCTGAATAACTAACATTCTACACGAATTATTAGATGAAATAAATAATAGAAGGCATAAAAAGAAACAACTTAATGAAAACCATCTCCGAAAGGATGATTGCAATCAAAATCTAAATTCATTAAATTACGTAAGCTAATCGATATTCATCAACGTTCCCGTAACTCAGATGCAAAATTCACACGGAGATCACAACTAGAATAATTGTAACTGATTGCACCCTACGTTCCACGATCACATAAAACCGTGAAATTCATAACAATAAACGCAATGTTATGTATGGTAATTGTATCCTACCCGAACAAGAAGAAGCAGAAGCGTGGTAGAATCTAGAAGAAATCGAAGAAGCTGTATGTATAGCAATGCAGCTTCCTCCCTCAGATCTTCGATTCATTTCCTTCTGCTTCCAATCTGGTTGATTTTAGCAGCTTCAGATTCTTCAACATTCATCCATCCATGAACGGTGGGGGGAAGAAGTGGGGTTCGTCTTCTTGTTCGTGGTTCTTCGCAAATTCAGCGTGATAAAATTGGGTTTATGTTATTGGTTTTCTTTTCAAACCGACTATGCCCTTTGAATTCAATGTTATTGACGAAGTTAGTCCCTCACTTTCTAGAGCAAAGTATATTAATTCACCATTGAAAAGGGCATTATTGTTTGTTACTTAATTTTGTTAAACTTGAAACGAGTTTGTTTTTGTGAAAATCTATGCTTACAAATTACAATCAATTTATCAATTACTTTGTGTATATTGAATTATGTTTTTATGAATAAAATCTGTAATAATTTGATTCATATGTATTTGTATATTTAAATAAAATAATAAACTTTCAGGTCACTTATATTTTTAAGTCATCTGAAAATGATAACCAAAATTTAAAAGTGTTTTATTCTTATAAAATTATTTTTTTATAGATTATCAGATAAACTTGGTTTATTAATAATTTAAATTTATTAAATATATAATATAATATATATATATATATATATAATATGTGTGTTAGTGATTATCAGTGTATCATGTGTTGTGTTGTCTGTGTATGATGTGTGTGATATGTGTGTAATGTAATATAAATTAATCAAGTTTACATAATAACCTGCAAGAAAAGGTAAAAATCACAAGAATTGAATACTTTTATTTTAACAAAGTTAGATTATTTGTAATGTTACATTCACCGCTCCAAATTAAACATCGGGTTAGGTCAAAAACTTAGGATGATAATAATCCCAATCGAAAGACTGTATAAGCTCTTATACTCGTAAAAATCATTCGAAGGATCGACACGTTTTCCTAAACCCAAGCATAAATGGTGCAAGGATATTAAGTTAAAAAAAACAAGATTAGTATAATAGGAGGGTCGTGAATGATGTTGTGAGATAGATGAAGGGCATTATTGATTAGTATGTTGGGTGGGTGACGGTAGTCTTGGCATTGTGTACTGCATGGAGACAAAAGAAGGGCCCCGCCAACAGTCTCTCACTCTCCACATGGTGCTGCGTGTTAGTCTTCATGCTTCCCGACCAAATCATTATTTAATTTATCTTTTATTTTTTATATATCTATAAAATCCAATATTTGGTTCTTGAAATCCTCCAGGTCTGTATTAATTTAGGATTGGTTTCATCGTGTTTAATCGGTTATAATTTAGTTTGACTCGAATCATAATCAGGTGTTTTAAATAGTGATAATATAAGGGAGCTGATTTGTACATAACAAAATTTCTCCATATATAACAAGTACAAGTGGTTAATAACATATGGTACAAATTGATAATGCATCAAGTTGTTGTGTATGGCTAATTTTGTAGTGTACAGATCATTGCCCATAATATAAACATAAAACAATGATTACAGGTTAAGTTAAATTTTATCGAGTTGTTTAAATTTTTACTTGTGATTTATTCATAAAAATATTATAGCATGAAATCATAAAATACATTTATACCGTCCTAAAAACAATAACAATATTTAATCTCATTTTAACGAGATATATAGAAGGTAAAAAGTAGACAGACATATATTTATCTATAGATAGAGCGACTACATCCTCAAAAACCTCTAGCTCGAATACCACCGTTCTAAAAGATATAGTATATTAATCATAGATTTTATCCAAACTTTAAAAAAATGTGTACAGTTAGGAGTCTGGATAATTGGGTGTGTGTTTCAAAAGTAATAAGAAACCGGTTGACGAGTGTAAAACGTGACATGTCTTTTCATAGCAGAAACTCTCAAACAGAAGAGAACGGCACAAGAACCCTGTTACGGGCTTTAGAAGACCCATAGCTAGCCATAACTCGAATTGGGCATTCTAGGTCTGAGGGTAGGGTAGAATCGCCGAGTCTTCTAGCTAGCACTGTTCCTTACCTCAGCTCCACAAATCACAATCATTTGTGAAAATAAGGTGGTTGTCTTTGGAGTTAGAGATTATTGGGTCGAGGATTTGCTGCAGGCCTGCAGCAACCTACCATTGCATGCTTCTACAGCTTTTTTATAGGGAATAAAATATGTATTCTCAAATATTCTCCCTTATATTCTCCTAAACTAATTTATTCTAATATGGAAAGTTTGATGTACCCTTATATATCATTTTCCTTTGTACGTGTTTGGTATCTTCCTACCTGAAAACCTAAAGTTGTCGTTTCTTTTCTTGCTACCATGGTTGGACCATCAAGTGAGAAAGATGACGGATCTATACCCGAAGTCGATATCAATTCTGCATACTATATACGTGCATCTAACTATCCACGACAGATGCAAGTAAACAAACCTTTGAATGACAGTAACTATGTCGATTGGTCACAAGAGGTGGAAAACTTTCTATTCGTGAAGAACAAGAAGAGTTTCGTTGATGGAACTATAAAGATCTCGTATGAAAATTCACCATATCAGATGCTCTGGAATGTTGTGACGTTATGATCAAAGGATGGCTCACCACAAACATGGAAAAGGAAATCCGTAACAGCGTGAAATACGTCGTTACTGCTGAACAGATCTGAAATGATTTGAAGGAGTGTTTTGGAAAGGAATGTGCATCACGGGCATACGAAAAAAAAAAGCTCTCACCATAACTCATCAAGACAAGTCTTTGGTATCAACCTACTACACAAAATTGAAGGGATTGTGGGATGAGATTGAATTTGTTTCGCTCATGCCAAAGTACACTTGTGAAAAATGCACATGCGACATCAAGAAAAGGTTGACAAGCAAAGGAGAAGGAGCATCTATATGAGTTTTTGATGGGTTTGGACGATAGCTTCGGTACTATCAAAACACAAATCCTAGCGCAAATCCTAGCGATAAAACCTACACCGAGCTTAGGGACCGTTTATCAGATGGTTTCAGAAGATGAACTACAAAGAACAATTTCATCTGTGAGAAATCCAACTACCGAGGCAGCGGGTTTCGATACCTATTCTCATGGTCATAGTAAACAAGCAGACATCAATCAAAGTCAGGAGCCCATGAGATAAGCTCCAAAAGAAGCTATATAAGGGAGAATATTTGAGAATATATATTTTATTTCCTATATCTTTCAACTTTCTTCGCTTCATTCGTCGCATTATAAACGGAGCAGAAAGAGGAGAGGATGCTATTGAAGCTGTCATATACCGCTTGCTTATTAGAATCTTAACAATGATTGGCGGACTTGTATTGTTTATGTTATGTGACATAATTAAAGTAAGCAGGAAAACCCATAGAGTTTACGTAGTTCGGCCAAAACCATTTGATCTATACTCACAGGCAGGAACCGCTAAACCAATGATATATTCTATTATTCAACTGTTTCAAGTGTTACATTGTGAACCATAACTATGAATATTTGAGTGTTAAGTTCATTTGGACCATTGCTTTTACAGTTCGGGGTTTTTCACTTCGTTTCGAGCTAGGTCATAAATCCATTCAGCCCGACAAATTCCAAGTCACACTCTAACATTTTATAATTGTGACATGGGATGCCAATTAATCAATATTAGACAATTTTAATATTTTTTCATACTACCAGTTTTTTATTGCTACAAATCAAATTTTGGATTTTTTTGGTGCTAAAAAATATGAATGTTGAATTTCAAATTGTAAATTACTTAATTTTTGACTTAGTTTTATCTTAAAACATCACAAGTCATACTAAACATTGTTTCATAAGTAAAAAATTGTTTATGCGGGTAAAAATTTGAGTTTTCTATTGAAACTTGAGTTTTTAGCTGACAGTTTTTCCTCAAAACTTGATTATTTTTTATTTATTATATATTTTGATTACTATTTATTTTGCTACAAGTGAAAAAAAACAAAAGTTGTGAATCAGCAATTCTTAACAACTTGAGGGCACAATCAAATAAAACTTTTCGGTAACCTACAATAGTTTGCAATTATTACATCATTTGGGGAATCAATTTAATTATAAATGTATATACTCACATTAATAATTAACATTATTCCATCACGTAAATATCATTAACCTATCACTAATACTTCGCATTATTAATCATTACCAGATCCACAAAAAAATAATTTATCTACATTTGATTTGTTGGAAAAAAAAACTTGTTATACCTGTGACGGGAGCAACGAGTTCGATAGGAACGAGAGGACTGTGAACAAGATAGAGTAATATCAATATATCATGAACATCACATGCTCGTTTCAACCCTATAACACTAATACTCTGGACACTCCAAGAGTCCAAAAAACCATAACATTTTTAAGGTGTAAGACATCTCTAAATACTTTCATCCATCACATTTGTTACAACCAATACATGTCTAAGAATATCTATGGTACACGACTACACACTAGCTATTAAGCTACTGGCTCTTTAATGCTGTGTTTTATAATTTTATTTTGAAGAGAAAAGAAATAATTTGAAAGGAAGGAAGAATGAATTAAAAAAAATTTGTGTTCCAAAGGTTTTGTAAGGAGAGAAGAGGAGTTTGGAAGGAAAATTTAATTAGCTTTCCCTTATAAACTTTCCTCCAAAAAGTGAGAAGATTTGGATGAAAAGAAAAGGAAAAGTTTTATGATTTTTTATTAATGACTAAATTACCCCTAATGACAACTAATAAATTTAGAAAATAAGGGTATTATTGTAATATAACTCGGTTTTTTTCTTTCTCTCCAACTCGGGAACACAAAATAAAAACAATACTCTTTCTCTTCTTTTCTTTCAAACTTGAGAACACGAAAAACTAAAACTATTATTATTTCTCTTCTTTTCTCTTCTCTCCTTAATTTTCTTTTCTATTCTTTTCTTTCGTATCTAAAACTCGGGAACATAGCGTAAAAAGGGGTTTAAGGTTCTAGTCTCATACTATGGAAATGACGACAATCACGGTTAAAAATCAAACATCAGAACAAATACATACGTCTTAAAAACACTCAAGGAAAAACTCTTAAAGAAAAACTTTTTTTTTATAGTACAGGCTTAATTATAACACCGCTCAAAGTTGATAAAGAGTCTATTAGTTCGTTATTTTATATATAAACCTGTTTGAACACGTTTCGCGTCACTTTATCCTTTCAATTGCCTGAAAATTTATTTGGATATTATAATAACAAATTAGTTATAACATATTAATTAATTAAATTAAATTACTATAATATATATTCACGGGATTCCAAGATTTGGTTGACGCGTATTTTATAATGATATATTTATGCAACATGCCTGGTTTTTTAAATTGTTCGGCTTCTATTACGACAAAAGAACGGAGTGCATCTGGGAACAAAAGAATAATGGATCGCATTTATTTATTTATTTGTTAGATTTCTTTTTAAGAAATAATTTTCCAAGTAGTAAAGAGGTTTGTAATTATATGAAATCGGCTCATTGCAACAAAAAATATATTATATACGAGACATTTAGGAAGGAGAGTGAAGGATTTAAATAGAGAGAAAAGAAAGAATTTGAAAAGAAGTGGAAGGATTTAAAAAAAAATGTCTCAGAGTTTTTTTTAAAGTGAAGAGAAAAGATATAAAAGAAATTTTTAATTAACTTTTTCTCCTAAACTTTCTTTTTAAAAGTGGAAATGTTTGGATTGAAAAAAAAATAAAAGCTTTATGATTTTTTGTTGGTGACTAAATTACCTTAATGATAACTAATAATTTTAGAAAATACGGTTATTGTAATATAACTCGTTTTTTGTCTTTTCTCTCTAACTCGGGAACACAAAATAAAACAATGTTCTCTTTTATTTCTTTTTCTTTCAAAATTGGAATTAGGAAAAGCTAAAATATTATTATTTTTTTATTAATTTTCTTTTATGTTCTTTTCCATTTGTATCTAAAACTAGGAACAGAGTGTTAAAAGAGAAAAAAATAGGAAGGAAAACTTAGGCTAATTCATATGATATATTTCTTTCGAAAGAATGTGAAAGCATAGTGAAGCAACAAAATTTTAAATTGTTTACTGAATGCGTATGTTTTTATGATATGTAACAAAGATCTGAATTTATATGACTTGTCAAATATAAAAAATAATTTATTTATTAATCACATAAAAACATTACCTATATCTATACAATCTTTTCTAGTGAGTTGTGATATATTAAGACTAATTTAATAATGGTATATAAAAAATAAATAAGCTGATAGAATAATGTTATATAATACACCTTTAGTTTATATTTAGGGTTTTTTTTGTTATGTAGAAAATTGTTACTTGTTTGAATTAAAAAGTTGAAAACTTTTTTATAAATATAAATTTAGCTTCAAAATAAAAAGAGCTTCTAGTAACATTTGAAAATTATTTGGAAGTTTTTTATATAAAAAGTTATTTTGATGCTTTCTTTTAGTTGTTTTACAATTCTTCGTATTTTTATGGTTTGTCTTTCTTTTCTTTTTTTACATTATCCAACTATCTTCAATGGGCAACCTTTAAGGTGGATGAGTTGGCGGCCGCACAAACCCCCTGGGGTGTTTCTTTGAGGTCTTTTTTTTATACACTTGTGTATATGAGTTTAATACTATAATTTTCAAGCTTAATCGATTAGCACTTATTTGAATGTTCATGTTTTATAGAATTAGCATTTAACCTATTACTTTAAAAAATATTAGATAAACTATTTTACTATTAATTTTCCGAGGGGTTTGGTATATCCATTAGACCAAAAAAATAAACTATAACCAATTAGACCCAAAAAATTGTATAGAAAGGCCCCATTTTATTTTGGTTAGTGACATAATAATTATTGTAGTATTAATAAATTATTTATATTAACCATATTTAAATTTTTACTTTCTACATAAAGACTACAAAATCAAATGAGCAGTCCTATAATCAACTGCTATGTCAAACACAAGTTTTAGCTTCTAGTCACATTACCTTGTTCAAACAATATGGCTATGGTTAACAATTATAAGACCATAAGTTATACCTTTTCTTTTCTTTTTTCTTATCCAATGTCACTTCAGCGCCATATCATTCCCTCCTTTATTTCCTTCACCCTTCCCAAATCAAGTATTATACCTTCCATTTTCTTACCCAAACTTTTTCCACTTTTTTTTTAAATTTTTATATTATCAAATAATTATTTAAGTAAATAATAAAATTCTTTCATTCATTCATTAATTAAATTTCCTTACAATACTAATAATAAA
>JAUEJL010074373.1:0-28157 GCA_032274825.1 Drosophyllum lusitanicum | reverse complement strand
CGTAGGTTGATAGCAATATTAACCGAACCACGTAAAATCTCTCGTGTTCTTTATTTTGCTTTCGGTTTTACTTTCTGAGTGTATGTAACGTTTTGACCTAACATAACGTATTAGAAGTCGTTGGGACCCTCCTTTTACTCGTTACATATTTCTTCTCATTTTTACTTTACTTCTTCTTTTCCCTCAAATTTTATATTTAATTATAAACACATTGTTTATTATAAATACAAACACATTGTTTATTCTTTGGCTTATAAGCTGATGAAATTAGCTTTAGAATTACGTATGGCAGATTGTTTTAAGCAATGAAGACTATAAATACTCGATTACGCAACAAGATCAGAAGATGAGTGGAGGAATGATCGTTCGGTTAATTAAACACATCAAGAAAGAAAGAAGTACTTGAAGGTGTCGACTATGAATATTTAGTGAACCACAAGTTTTTAACCATGTCCACTCGCTGTGCTCAATTGTTGGAGAGATCGATGATATATAAACAAGTTTTTGTTGCATTTAATTTGTTGTATAATAGATTTTTATTGAGATTCAGATATGTCGTTTGACTCGACAGGGAATTATGAGTTCTAAGTTGGTACGAGGTTGGACTGCAGCTTGGATAATTAACAGTCGAATAGTTTTAACATTCTAGTTAGTGTTGGTTCCAAAATTTGAATATTCATGTATCGCTCTATTTCTGTTAATAAACTATTTCTTTTAGAAATATGTTTATTGTTCTGATTTCGCTCCGTCAAGAGTCATTTCTTGGCTTCAACCCTCGTGGTGGACGTAAAAAATGTGAGATGTTGTAAGTGGTTAAGATGAAGTTAATACCTAAATAAATTTATTCAAAAAAAAAAAAAAATTGCAGCAGGTGAACTGGAGAGAAACAAGTTGTATCCTAAATGTAAAAAACATGTCAAAACTTGCTATGTAAAATGGATATGTTGCCCTAGTGTTAGATGTGATAGTGAAAGATTTTTCTACTCTTTGTAATGGTTTTGCTTTTAGTTTTAATTATTAACCTATTGTAGTCAATTTCACTGTATGGTATTGCCTTGACTCTTTAGCATATAAAGATCATGTATAAATTTGTGTTTTGTGTGGTGTTGGTAGAGCATAGCTTTTGATGATATTACTCAATGTTGTGGTAATCCCTAAAGAACACAAATAGGACATACATATGAACCATCGAGTCAGAGTTGCTAGCTCTAAAGAATGTGGAGTCAAAGTTGCTAGTATTTCCAGACTACCCACGATTGTCTACATCTTACCTTTCACATACCCTGCTTTCACAAGAGTAGGGTGTTTTTTTTGTTCTTAGTAAGAAACTGCAAGTGACTGAATACTTCCATGTGTTGTGTAACATAGGACAAAGTTGACAACTGTCTCACACTCTAAGACAGGATATCTGCTTTGATCCTAACTTACAGTATTTCCTTTACTTCACAAGTATGTTCCATTATAAAATAAAAATACTTCCATCTTCTTATTGTTCAAGCAGGTCTTATGGTGTTCTAATTATTGAGTGAGGTTTACTATAAGAATAATATGCCATGTTCTCTATCCATCCAACCAGGTCTTATATTTTTATTACTAAGGATATACTTCATGGTTTCTTATGTTTTTATTACTAAAGAAATACTTCATGGTTCTTTATCCAACGAGGTTTGTTTGCCCTTCTTATGGCTTTCTGTTTATTGATACATATAAATATGACCCATGACCCATCTGACCCGTGAATGTGTAACTGGTGCATGAATAACATATGTAAATGGATAATCAAAAAATGACAATTGAAGGCTGCTTGTAATAATCAAATTTTGTAGTGTGTGTAATCTACTTTCAGATTATTTAGGGTCAAATAGTAATCACTTTCACATTAACATCTTCAATACGTCTTCAGTTTCACATAAACATCACAGGAGTCAAAAAAAATGACAGGAGGGGAGGTGGTTACATTTACGGGTTAAGAACATATTTTTAGTCACCCATTACCCATCTGACCTGTGACATGTCTAACAAAGGCTGTAAATTTTATTGTGTGCTTTCCCTACTGCTAATATATACTGCTATAGCACACATCGCAACCCAAATGACCCATTACATGTCTGACCCATGACCCGTCTAACAAGGTTGTGGATTTTATCTAGTGCCTTCCCAACTGCAGCACATACACACAAAAAGATATGCATGAACTAGCAGGACTCATTTCTTCACTAGCTACTTGGGGGTTTTTTTCTACTGCCTGTGTGATGACGACTTGCGTGAGATAAGATGTGCGGCTTTAGATTATTATCTAATGTAATACTTTAAGAAATGCCAAGTGGATAAAAGCTCATCAAATCCCTATAGTTTTACCAGTTGAAACAAGTTACGAAGGGATGTTTTTAGTAAGTCATAAACACATAGGCAAATAAAGTATAGTACTTGCTTTGGCAAAAAAGTATAGTGTCTAACATCTCTCGGAGGTTGTTTGATAAAACAAAATGATTAAGTGCTAGATGATTCAATGGCGTAGATAATTCAAAGCCTCTGTACGATATTGGTTCAGAAGGTTTGATAAGAATTTTGAATGAACAATCTCAATGATGAAAAGTTACCATTTTATCCTTCACAATGATTTATTGCAAAATAAGTTATAATTGTTTAATAAGATAGCATATATTAGGGTAAAATATCGGATGCTTAATGATTCAGAGGATGTTTTAAGGTATAATGATTCAGCAGTATTTTTTCTCATCCAGAAGCAGAAATTGAACACGTTGAATGTTAAATCAACATTCAGCATTGAATGCTGCAATCAAACAGTCTCTCACCAAGGTATTTACAGTAAAAGTTATATTTATTTTCATATGTAGGGCCCAAACCAGGGTTGGTTTTTATAACCACAAGATTTCTAATTTGACTATTTTCTAGAGATCGATTCATTCAACAATATTAAAATTAAACATAACAATTGTCATAGGAGTCTCCACTAAGTTTCTACTGGAACAAATCCACACAGAAAAAGATACAAAGGAAACAACAGGTTTTTATGATCCATAATTTAAAAGTACTTTAACGATCAATGAATAACATGGTACGAATAAACGAAAAACTGGCTCCCATCAACCGGATTTTAAAAGGAAAAAATATCACCCAAATATATAGCTGCAGACATGAAGCTTTTATTCTAAAAGAAGACACAGATCCATCTAATTAAATCAAATTCTTCCAGCAGAAGGCATAGATATATAGAAGATAATATGTCACATAAGGTGCACAACATAAACATACTAACCTCCATTTTCAGAAAATGATATCCTCGTCTTTCTGGGTAGCCGTTAGCATGTTATGCGCAGCATTCATGGAGATTCCTCTTTGTAAAGAAAGATTCTCAGCAGCTTGGTCTTCAGCAAACTGTTTAGAATTTTTCATCTGTTTTTCAATCTCTCTTTTCTTGAAAGCTTGAATCTTTTTCAACCTAAAGAAATCTTCTCTCTCCAATTCATCCAGCTCCCCTTTGATGTAACTTATGGTGTTTTCTAACCTTGGTTTGACTACACTCTCTAGAGCATTGACCCTACGGTTTGTAGTCTTGATTGCTTCATCAAGTGTCAAGAATGATGTTTGAAGAGATGCAAGCTCCACAAGAACCTCAATTGCTTTCACATATGCAGCCTTACACCCTTGGACTTGTTGACCACCTCTTGCTAAACCAGTTAAGTCATTTTTTGTCTCAGCTTCAGTGAAATAGTCAAATTTGGGGAGCTTTACGCCTGCAACATTCTCTGTGCGTGATCTGACTTTGAGAGATGCAGTACTTACATTTTCAAGAACGATGTATTTGATGTTGTCACCTGCCACGTATTTTGCTTCTGTTAAAGCAAAAGAGGAAGATTTCATTATGTTTCCCATTGATTCTTTTGTGGAGACAATTTTCTTGAGAATGGCGCGGAACTGGACTGTTAAAGCATCACTCTTTTTCTTCAAAAGAGCGTGACCTCTGGTTGCACCAACAAGACGAGCCTTAATTACACCAAGAACAGTAACGGTTGGAACCACATTCAAACGCTGGCCCTGACCAGCCATTTTGTAGAATATATGTAAAGCTGTGAATAAAAACCAAAAAGCAGAGGTTAAGAAATAATACAGCTTAGCAGATGATAATTCTTGTATTGTCAAGTGCAAAGGGTCAGGTTAAGTGGTCTTATAAAATTCTGGTTATGCATAGGAATCTTGTACATTTTTGTTTGGGGTATAAGATCCCTTTCTGATGTATTGCACAGGTTATAGATCTTTTGAATATTGAGATAGAAATCGGCTGAGTTGCTCTCTTTGATTTGAGTTCCACAGAGTTGGTGTGTGTGAACTGTGAATTGAGTTAATCTCCATTGTGTTTAGTTTTGACCTTTATCACAACTAAACTATATCTATTTGTCTTTGCCATGCCTAGTTCAAAACCCTAAATATTGTTAACCAGTTGGAGGAAATTCTACGGATTACAGCTTCAAATTGGAGCAAAATCAGTTCACAAGTTAAACTTAATGAGCAACAACTCTGGTTATGTAACTCAGATTCCATCCACCAAGATACTACAGATGATTATTTCTACTTTAACTAGGATCTACTTGGATCTGAAGCTTCTATAGATTTAAACTACAAAACAAAAATTCTTGTGGCTAACAAAAATTCTTGTGGCTAACAAAAACAAAAGGGATCTAGTTGATTAAGATCTTACCCTTGTCAAAATAACAAGATGAAGTTTGACTAGGAATTGGAGTTCCTTTATATAAAAATTTAAAAACTTATGCTCCAATATCATTCATCTTCAATATAATGGTCACTTACTAAGATCTACACAACTGATCCGTGACCCTTTCCAAACTGTGATATAAATCGGGGTAGTTAGGGCTAGCAAAACTAAACTTGAGATCTGATCACGCTACATACAAAGTTTGATAAATTCAGATTAAATCCAGGACAAGCTGGTAGAATATGATCCCAGATGGCCAAATCAAAGATTTGTGAGGATTAACACAGCAATATGAATTTCATAGACAAGATTTAACAAGGAAGATAGAGAAGAAGGAAGAGTACTTGTGAATGAAGATGATGATCAGCTACCGCTAGCTAGGGCTTGCTAATGGCAAGGGGGAAAATCATACACCAGATGATTACTGCCAGAAGTTGTTCTATGTACTTGGATAATCAGTTTCTTGTTTTAGTTTGCTATGATGGTGGTATTGGATGGCCAAAGCCTCTATTATAACACAAAACTACAATTTATCTCACTTGCCGTTAAAGGGTAGGCTAGCGCACAAGCCCACTGACCCATCTAGGCATGTAACATTGTAACCATGCGAATTCCTTTTACTAGTAGCTAGGCACCCAGGCTGACCTCAAATTTTCAAACAAACATTGAATCTAATCCCAAAGAGAGGTGATATATCCTCCTATTTTTTCCTCCTACTCAAAAGATCAACACAAGTGTCAAAATCAATGGCAGTGTTGTAAAACTCGGCCTTGGCGGCCGAGTAATCGGCGGTTAATCGTGAATCGGACCCTCGCTGTTCCGACTTGAGGCTAATCGGAGACACTAATCGGCTTTGGTCAATATCGGTCAAAAACGCTTGAATCGGTCAAAATCGGCCGATAAAAGCTTGAATCGGTAAGAAACAGTCAAGGTAAAAAGGTTACCTGCCGGCGTTCGAGGTCTAGGAGACAAACCAGAGGAGATGCAGATCAACAAGAAAGATAAAAATCAACGATGGTGGACGAGTATGAGTCACCTGTGATGGTCAAAATCAACGATTGATGTTGAGGAGCCACCGGCGACGAGAAGGCGTGCCGACCGGAGAGAATTTGGACTTCTGATTTATGCTTCAACTTGACGTATACGAATTGTGAAGTGAAGCCGCCTTGGGACCGGGGAGTATTAGATATGGATGGCTCCATAAACAGATTTGGGCTGTTGTAGTGGGCAGCCCAGACACTAAAATGCCCTAAAGTCTTAAAAAAAGAGCCCAAAAACTAAAATAAATATATGTAATTAGGTGATATTTGTTAATTAATAATGAATTAAATATATTTATTTCAAGCTCATTAAATTTTTTAATGGTTATTTGACTTATTTTGTTAGGCTAGTGTTAATTTTTATTTTTTTTTAAATAAATTCCTTTATAATTTAAGGTCACCGCCAAGAAACCGATTAATCACCGCCGAGACCGATTAATCGCTTGAAGGTGGTCGACCGACTATACACCGCCGAGCGATTTTTACAACCTTGGAGATTAGTGAGCATACTAGATGTTATGTATACATGTATAGAAATAATGATTTGTTTGACAGTTGATGATGTTTTAAAATGAGCACAGTGATGAATATTTTAATTGACAATTGTATGAATATTGTGCACATGATTATGTTTAATGTAATGATGAATGTTTTTATAACAATTGATGTTACTACTTGATCATTGTGTAAGGTATACATATGAATAAAAAAGATGAATATATTGCTAGAATGGAGTGTATGACCTACACTTGTGGATCAAAATATTTAATGATGGAGTATTGAGTAAATATGTATAGTGAGTCTGCAATAGTATGAGGCACGTGCTATTATAAACACATGGTACATATTGAACTCGACAAAGTCGTGGAAGAATTATGTGAATCAAGTTATGGGTGGTAGATAAAGATGACAGGCTTACATAAATTGAGTTGGGGCCTATGAGAGGTAATAAGAGTATATGATGTAATATAACAACATGCTAAATGCTTACTGCTTTATTAGATCAACATGAGTAGGAAACCTATTATTATCCTGCTTTATGCTAAAATTGCATGAATTTCAGAATGGTGAACACTAGAAGAAGTAGATATGTGGTTAGTCCTCAAATTAGAACAAGTAGGCCACAAAACGGTGAGGAGGCAAGTATAACAAATTTGGTGGCACCTTCTCAACCCGAGACAAGACCGCCCATAAACCCAACTATAAGAGTTATAGTTAACCTTGTTAACCGACCGTCAGTTGTAGAGGAAGTCAGAGAGGACTATGCCAAACCTATGAGAGACATTAGTGAGGGAAGTAGTGAAAGCTCTTAGGGAGGCTCTTCCTAATTTATTAGAATAAGTGAAGACTGAAATGAAAATCTATGTGCAAGAATATGGATAACATACCATTGAATCAGGGGATACAACAACAATTAAGGATGTGTATTTATCGAGACTTCTCAACATGTAAGACCCCGACTTTTGATGGAACACAAAATCCATTCGTTAGCACAAGATGGGTAGCAGAGGTGGAATGTGCTTTTTGCTCTAGTCACTACCAACATGAAAGTAAAGCCAGATTTTCTTCTAATTTGTTAAGAGGAGCAACTAAGGACCGGTGGGGTTTGCTGGTACAGAAGGAAGGGACTGAAGCTATTGAGGAAATGGATTGGGATAAATTCCTTGAACTCTTTAAAGAACAATTTCAACCGCAAGTGGAAGTGGATATATTAGTTAAAGAGTTCCTATCCATGATATAAACAACCGAGGTAGTTGCACAAGTTTCAACTAAATTCTTAACAAGGCACGTTTTTGTCCCGAATATGTAGGCAATGAAAAGATGAAGATGACCACTTCATGGCTGTCATGAGAACTGATATTAGGGAGTTTGTGAATCCTACTACCTCTCAGATGTTCAAACAACTGTACGAAGCTACTAGGGCTAGAGAGATCAGTTTAGAGAAACAAGGTAAGTTAAAGATCAAACAAAGTGAATCACCTGCCAAAAGGTAGAAAATATTAGGGCATGTGTTCAAGAAGGTAGGGAAGAAAGATCCTACCAGTTGTAATCGTTGTGGGAAAAGTCATGTTGGAAACTAGAAGTTTCCACCAAAAAGTTGCTTCAACAGTGGTAAGCCAGGCCACTTAACTAGAGATTGTACATCACTTGAAGATCTATTTGGGTGTTGGCAGCCAGGGCATCAGAAAGCGGATGTCCCAAATCTTAATGTTAGGGATGTGAAGGCTCCTACTGCTCTACCACTACTAAGAATACATAAGGGAAATTAGAGAAAAAAGACTAAAGCACCAAGGGCTTGGGGAAGAACCTTCGGATCGACTGCTGAGGAGAAAAAAGCTGAACCAGGTAATTTCTTCTTAATCATATACCTTCTCTCGTATTATTTGACTCTAGAGTTGGCACATATCTTGTTAATCATATACCCGAATGACTAGAAGCTCCATTAATGGTAGAGATTGCTCATGATAAAAGTTTGTATGTAACACATGTGTATAAAAATACTGTTATAGAGATATGAAACACTCGATTCACTATAGACTTGATTCGTATGGTTATGAGAGAATTTCAAGTGGTGATTGGGCATTGATTGGTTGGGTAAATTCCAAGCTACTATATTCTGTGAAGAAAAGATGGTCAGAATTCAAACTCCAAGTGGGGGAGAACTCTCCATACTTGGTGATCGTAAGAAGGGCGCATCTTTTATTTGTTCGGTGCTCAAAGCTCAAAAGTACATTCAACGGGGGAATGCCTCTTTTCTTATTCACTTAGTAGATACTAAGATGGATAAGAAACAGTTGAAGTTAGCCGATGTTGCAATTGTCTGTAATTATCCCGGTGTTTTTCGAGATGACTTGTCGGGCATTCGGTAGAGTTCCTAATTGATCTTATAACTACTACTGCGCCCGTTGCTAAATCTCCATATCGTCTTGCACCACCTAAGATGCAAGAAATGATGAAGCAACTTCAGGAACTTTTGGATAAATATTATATATGACCCAGTAGCTCGCCCTGGGGAGCTACATGCTACATGCTATTTGTAAATAAGAAATATGGGTCTTTCAAAATATGTATTGATTATCCAGAGTTAAACAAACCGACTCTGAAGAACAAATATATTTTGCCGAGGATTGATGATCTTTTCGACCAATTACTGGGTGCTGCATGGTCTTCCCAGATTGATCTACTATCTGGATACCATCAACTGAAAGTGAAAGAAGAGGATGCTCCTAAGACGAACTGAAAGTGAAAGAAGAGGATGCTCCTAAGACGGATTTTTGTACCAAATATGGTCACTTTGAGTTTGTGGTTATGCCTTTCAGGTTAACCAATACACCAGTGGCTTTTATGAATTTGATGAACCGAGTTTATCGACCAATTGTATTTATTGATGACATTTTGGTTTATTAAAAAAAAGCAGGATCATGAAACACATCTTCGAGAAATGTTGGAAACCTTGAGAAAAGAGAAGTCGTATGCCAAATTCTCTAAATGAGAATTTTGGCTTCAGGAAGTATAATTTCTTGGTCATGTAAAAAATACATACGGTGTTAAGTTTGATCCCGCTAAAGGTGGAAGCTATGATGAAGTGCGAACCTCCTAAGAGTCCTACTACAGTCAGGAGTTATCTAGGATTAGCCGGATATTATTGCAGAATGTGGAATTCAAGTGGCGTGGTGAATAACAAAGGGCCTTTGATATACTAAGAAATAAGTTGTGTGAGGCTTCTACTCTTACCTTGCCAGATGGTGTAAAAGATGAGACTGTATATTGTGATGCTTCATGTCTTGGTTTAGGATGTGTTATGATGCTAAGAGGTATGGTTATTGTTTATGCTTCTAGATAATTAAAATCACACAAAGCTAACTACCGGACTCACAATCTTGAATTAGCTGTAGTGGTGTTTGCTCTAAAGATTTGAAGGCATTATTTGTATGGTGTTATGAAAATCACAAGAGTTTGAAGTACTTCCTTGAGTAGTAGAATCTAAATATGAGGCAGAGGACTTGGTTAGACTTGGTAAAAGACTATGACTGTAAAATACTTTGCTACCCTAGTAAAGTGAACATTGTAACCGATGCACTTACTCAAAGGATAAAATGTATGCTTCTAGTAATCCATTCTTTAAGGATGATAGTAATTACAACATTACTTTAAGCCGTAAAAGAAAAGAACGGATAAAAGGCCAATTGGGCCATCATTTAATACTAGATTAGTCCCTAAATCACATGATTAGTCCTTTGTGTTTTCCTTTTGTCTCCCAAAGTCCTTAAACTTCGTTTTCTATTCTTTATACAAGTTAAATCACTATTAGAAACAATCTTGACTACGACCGACTTTCATTAATAAAACCGACAAACTACCCATTATTTGTTTTATTAATAAATAACGAGGGAAATTACAATAATTCTTTATTATAACTATCAGAAAAAATCTGGTCTTTACAATTCTCCCTTTCTTAAGAAGATTTCGTGCTGGAATCAAGCACCATAACGAACAACTAGGGGTTAACGATCTTTCACATCTCCTTCAGTCTCCTAAGTTTAGTCTAAACTATGCTTGTTCTTCCACTGAACTTTAATCGGTTTAACTCGTCTTTTTCTCAACTGCTTAGTTTGACGATCAAGAATCACTAGACGCTCCTCAATCAATCACTTGTGCTCATCCACTCTAAGTTCTTCCATAGGTAAAATACTCGGCTCCTCAATCAATCACTTTCGTAGATAACAGACATGGAACACATCATGAATACTCTCCAACTCTGCTAGTAGCTCTAGCTTGTTGGCTTGGTCTCCATTTCTTTCAAGTATGGAGAGTAAACCAATAAACTATGGTCCTAACTTACCCCGTTTCTCGAATCGTATGATACCCTTCGAGGGTGAGACTTTGAACATAACTTTCTGGCCTGCCTCAAAGGTTTTCGGTCGATGCTTTTTATCTGTATATTTCTTGTCTTTCTCAAGCCACTCGTAGTTGATAGAGAGCAACCACAACCTAATCTACTATCATCTGCACAGTCTCGAGTCCAACAAATTTCTTTTCCCCCGGTTCCAATCAGCAAGTAGGAGTACGACACTTTCTCCCGGAGAGCATTTCGTATGGTGACATATCAATTCTCGCATGGTAGGTGTTGTTGTAAACCAATTCTACTAGTGGCAAATGTGTATCCCAACTACCATCATACTCAATCACACAAGCTCGTAGCATATCTTTAAGTGTTTGGATAATTCTTTCATTTTGGCCATTCATCTAAGGGTGATAGCCAGTACTCAAGTGTACCTTGGTACCAAACTCCTCTTGAAGTTTCTACCAAAATCTTGAGGAAAACTGATTATCATGACCACAGACAATGGATAAGGGAACTTCATGCCTCATGACTATCTCTCGATGATATAGTTTGGCTAGATTCTCTAGCTTCTGATTTCACTTGGTCACCAAGAAGTGACCGATCTTCGTTAACTGATCCATAATCACCAAATCATATAATTTCCACATTGAGTTTTCGGCAATTTCGTAACAAAATCCATCGTTATCTTGTTCCATTTCCACCCAGGTATTTCTAACTTTCGCAATTCCCCATAATGTTTTTGGTTCTCCGCTTTCACTTGCGAACAAGTAACACACTTGGACACGTAATCCGCTACATTAGTTTTCATTACTGGCCACTAATAGTTTGGTTGTAGGTCACGAATCATTTTAGTATTCCTTGGGTGTATAGAGTATTAAGACCGGTGGGCATCCCACAACAGAGTATCGTGAACACCACTGACCTTAGGTACCCAAATTCACCCTCGAAAGGTTTTTGATCCGCCTTTATCCACCTCGAGTTTTAGTTGCTTATTTACCATGACGCCATCTTTCAAATTCTCATCTTTCAAACCCTCTCCTTGAGCTGCCCCAACTTGTTCGAAAATATCAGGAACCACTATTAAACTAATAGACTTAAGCTTATATGACGCCCGAGGCTCCTTACGGCTCAATGAATCTGCTACCACATTCGTTTTCCCCGAGTAGTAGCTAATCTCACAATCATAGTCAATCAATAACTCCATACACCGATGCTATCTAATCTTCAAATCCTTCTAGATCTGGATGTGCTGCAAGCTCTTATGATCCATGAAAATCGGTAAACCTCATACCGTAGAGGTAGTGTTGCCAAAGTTTAAAAGCAAATACAACCGCAACCAGTTCCACATCGTGTATAGGGTAATTCGATCTTCTCAACATCTTTCAACCATCTCAATGCATATGCTATGACCTTACCTCGTAGCATAAAGACACACCCCAAACCCGAATAGAATGCATCACTATATACAACAAGGTCTTCATTTCCCTCAGGTAAGGAAAGAATAAGGGTCTTGCACATAAACTCTTTGAGTTTTTGGAATGTTTCCTCTTGCTTGCTAGTATGTCTTCCTTGTTAACTTCATCAAGGGTGTAGCTATCTTCGAGAAATTCAGAATAATCTCTTACAATAGCCTACCAAACCCAAGAAGCTTTGAATTTTGGCAGTAGTTTTTGGGGTATCCCACTTCATTATTGCTTTTATCTTTGATGGGTCCACATTTATACCATCCATCCCAACAAGATGAGAAATTGCACCTCTCTCAACCAGAACACACGCTTGGAGAACTTAGCGTAAAGTTTCTCCCCATGAACTGTGTCAAGAACTCGACGATGATTTCAACAACCAAAGATGCTCATGGTCTATTTCTTAATCAACGAAAGTATGTTATTGATATCCTTAATCGCGCCAACATGATGCAATGTAATCCAGCTCGCGTGCCTGCCTTTACATCTGCAAAACTTAATGACACATGCGCTCCGGTATAGGACCTAACATTATATCACAACCTAGCTAGTGCATTACAGTATCTCTCATTTACTACGCCAGACATGACTTATTCGGTTCGGCAAATCTGTTTGTATAAGCATGATCTGCGTTAACCACACTTCAACGCTCTGAATCGAATTTTACATTACATTAGAGGCAAGCTTAAATTGGGTCTACAATTACATTCGTCCCCGGTCAACTCACTTATCGCATACTCGGATGCCGACTAGGGTGGCTGTCCGACCACTCATTGTGATACTAGTGGATACTACGTATTTTTGGGAGATAATCTTATTTCATGGTCTTGAAAGTGGAAAAACACCATCTCCTGATTGAGTACTGAGGAAGAATATCGAGGTGTTGCAAATGCAGTCGCAAATCTTGTTGGTTACGAAACCTCTTGCGCTACCTCCAAACTCCTCTTCATAAGGCGACTATTGTTTATTGCGACAATGTAAGTATTGTTTATTTATCGACAAATCCAGTTTCACATCAATGAACCTAGCATATTGAAATAGACATTCATTTCGTCCGTGATCAAGTCGCTATAGGCCAATTATGTGTCCATCATGTTCCATCCACTCACCAATATGTGGACATTTTCACGAAAAGACTACCATCGGCCTTGTTTAATGAGTTCAGAGACAGTTTGAGCGTCTATTCCTCTTCCGATCCATCTCCAAAGGCATATTAGTCATTAGTGTATACATGTCTATGTGTATTAGATAGTCTCAGGCCCATGTATTTATTATGGCCCATGCATTATCTTGTAACTTCTTTATTATTATGACTAAAACAATTCTCATTATGAGAAAATATTCTCCGAACACGTGTCTAGATCTATGCTATCTCACCATTAAAAGTAAAAATGATAAAAAAAATACTTACGTAACTATTTTATGAGTTTGATAAAAGATGTAATATATATCACTCATATCTTCTAATATAAATAAAAGATTAACCTTCATCAATTTAATTAAAATATTCTGACCATTTGTTTAATTAAAATTAAATAATAACCATTCACTTGATCAAAATTAAAAATCTAATGTTGACTTTAAATAGAGAAAATTGAAAACTTAATTATAATATATAGTAGATAAGATAACTAATAAAAAAGTATTAGTTATATTTTAAAATAGCGTAAATATATTTGTTTAAATTTATTTAAATACACAAGTATTATATAGTAAGATAAAAAAACATATATACTAATTTAATATAATAATTTTATTTAGATTAACCGTGTATAATGTTTAAAACCCAATGTTCATACAGATCAATTTTCTAACTTAGTTTTGATTTTAAATTCTATGTTGATTTAAAATTAATTTAATTTATGTTAGAATGTTTATCTAATTCAAACTTTTAATTGTTTTTTTACTCACTTGTCATGATCAAGTGAGTAGGAGGATAAGTAGAAACAAAAAGTAGGAGGATTTATCATTTCTCATTGCAAAAATGTCTCTCTCTCTCTCCCTCTCTCACCTCACTTTCCCATTTTTTATTCTCTCTCTCTCTCTCACTGCTGCTAGAATAACATCACCACTAGTTCACCGACGACAACCACCACCGTATGACCACCACCTTACTGTCTTCGATCACCACCGCACGACAACCACCTCACACGCTCTTTCCCTCACTGAGAGATGGGTCTAACTTGATATTCTCGAACTCCTCGTCCTTAGTTGCCTCTGAGTGATTATTTTGACTCATGATCTCCAACTCCTGTTTGACCTCCCCCGGGTCGGAACTCAGGTTCTCTTCAGCTATCGAGTTGACCTCCGGTGAGCCAACTTGAAGAATTTCTCCTACTTCTTCATCCATGCAGTTATCAATGATATCTAGAAAAAAACTGGAATCGTCAGAAGTGGAGGTGGGATGTTTCATTGCCTTATCAATTGAAAAGGTCACCCTCTCCTCAGCTATGCCTAAAGTGAGTTGCTTCTTAGACACATGAACTATATCATCAGCTGTATTTAAAAATGGTCTTCCTAAGATGAGAGACACCTTACCCTCTTCGGGAATTTCTAAGACCACGAAGTCAACTGGGAACACAAACTTATCCACTTTTACCGGTAGGTTTTCAGCTATCCCTAATGTGTATTTGAAAGACCTATCTGCCAACTGAATGCTCATCCTAGTAGGTTTAAGTTCATCTAGGCCTAGTTTAGTATATAGAGAGTATGGCATTAAGTTAATACTAGCACCTAGATCAGCCAATGCATCACAGACAAAGTAATTATTCAGAAAGCAGGGGATAGTGAAACTCCCTGCATCGCCTAGCTTGGGTGGCATCTTAGTTTGCAGCACGGCTGAGCATTCCTCGCTGAGAATGGTGGAAGAGACTTCTTCAAGTTTTGACTTGTTGGATACTAGGTCTTCGATGAATTTGCCATAATTAGGCATACCTGCAAGAACATCAACCAACGGCACATTTATCCTAACTTGTTTCATCATGTCACAAAACTTACCATACTGAGCCTTTAACTTCTCCTTCTGAAGCCTCTGCGAAAATGGTACTTTGGGTTGATGGGTTGGTGGTGGAGACTGGCTCGGTGTCTTCTTTGCTCTCGGCTGTGCCTCCTTCTCCATCTCAAGCTCTGCGGGCTCCTCCTCATTAACCTGCACATTAAAAGAATCGTTAGAATTGTTTATAGGGGTGGGAGAACTTACCTCTTTACCACTTCGGGTGGTAACTGCTTGAACACGCTCGTTTCTCGGATTTGCTTATGTGTTAGGCGGGAGTCCTCCAGTTGGTCTCTCAGAAAGAGCTTGAGCTATCCTGCCTATATCCCTTTCCAAATTTTGAATGGTGGCTTGTTGACTCCGTTGATTCTGTTGCAACACATCTTGATTTTGCTTGAGATCTGCAATTGCCTTCAGTTGAGCAGCCATAAATTGCTTCATGATTAGACTCTGAATTGGGTGGCTCTTGCTTCACCCCTTGATCATTCGGGTTGGGCCTTGGAGGTCCTGCTTGATTGTGCTGGTAAAAACCCGGTGGTGGTCGATTGAAATTACAGTTGTTGCCCTGGTTGTTCCAGTTAGAACCACCCCCTTGGTAATTACCTCTAAAGCCTTGATTCATATAGTTGACTTATCATGGATCGGTTCTCACAGTCTTTAGTCAAATGCGACCCGTTACAAGTTTCACAACCTACCTGCATAGCATGAAAAGAAGATATTATTGCCTCTATTTTACGTTCAAGGGCTTTTTGGTGAGCCTTCAGTGCGGCTACTTCTTCATTGGGTTCACTTTCAAGTGCATTGACCGCAACCCACTTGCTTGTACTCCTTCGGTCAGGTGTCCACTCTAGATTGTGGATGGACATGTCCTCCAGAAATTGATATCCCTCGGTGGGTGTCTTGTACATAAACACGCCTCCGCTCGATGAGTCGAGGATGGCGCGGGAAGTCGGGTCTATCCCGCGGTAGAAAATCTGCACTTGGTTACTCTTGGTGAGACCGTTATTCGGGCACATTCTCATTAGGCTTTTAAATCTTTCCCAAGCTTCGGTGAGGGTTTCATCCATCCTCTCCTGGAATCCCATAATATCGTTTTTCAACTTCTCATCTTTTGCAGGAGGGAAGTATCTTGTGACAAACTTATTCCTGAGCTCCTCCCAAGTGGTGATGGTATTCGGTTCCAATGATTTCAACCACACCTTTGCATCTCCGGTGAGAGTAAAGGGAAACATACGGAGTTTGACTGCGTCATTGGATGCACCTTGGTTTCTGAAAAGTTCACAGATGTCCAAAAAGTTTTCAACATGTTGATTCGGATCATGGACAAGCTTCCCGTCGAATTGAAGATCCCTTATCATGTTAAGGAACTGGCCCTTAATCTCAAAGTTTTCTCCAGTGATTTCTGGTTTTTGAATGGCTGATGCAGGTGGTGGAGGGGCTTGTAGCCTGGATGTCCACATGGGTTGGTCGTCAGCCATTGTGTTTATTGGTTTAGGTGAAGGTGGTCTAGATGATGGGGGTGGGGGTAGTAAAGCAAATGGTACGGCTATCTATGCTTGCCTCCAGGCACGGAACACTTTCTCCGGCTCAGAAAAAGGCGAAACCAATCCTAAGTTCACAGTTCGTGTCACCGGTCTGAAAAGATAACACAGAAAAGAACCAGGGTGAATAGCAACTGTTTAAGCAAGGTATTTAAAACTGAAATGCACGAGTTAAAACGAATAACTTTCCGGGACACAAGGCCCCGGAAAGGGTCGACTAACTAATGGTCCACTAAACGTTTGGCTTGTTACCACTCCCCGGCAGCGGCGCCACCACCCCTACACACACACACACTCTCTCTCTCTTTCTCTTCGATCTACACGTGCCACACCACCGCACGACCAACATCATCCCATGAATCGATAATTGCCACAAATCTGAAGAAACCACCACCGCCGCCGCAGATCTGAAGAAACCTACAACCACCGCTACCATAGATCTGAAGAAACTTACCACCACCGTTGCCGCAGATCTGAAGAAACCAACCACTATCACCGCCACAGATATATTTGAACAGACCACCACCACCACGGTAGATACAAACCACCATCGTCACATCGAAGGACTATTTATCTAATGGAGCGTCTGATGCGTACTTAGCCGATGCACGTGGCTTTAGGGGAAGATGGTTATTAGGTGGTCTCGATAACTGTGTTTTTCTACTCTATTCTTCCTGGACTCGATATGGGTTTCGTTAAATTCTTCATTTTACTTCTTCAAATCCAAAAAAAAAATGAAAAATTTCCCCGTTTTCACTCGCAATATTTGTTGAATTCAAACAATAACACACTTTATGTGCCTGTGTCTGTGTTTGTGTTGAAATCAAACAAGAGCACACAGTCTGTGTGTGATTGTTTAATTCGTAATGAAGCTCTGTTTCGGTTTCTCTCTAGTTCATCAATGGCGGTTTGAGTGAGACTGAAGAAGATAATGCTTTGATGGTGGTTAATATAGGCTAGTGTTTTCACCAAGTTGTAAAATCTAAAAATTATAGTAATAATAATAATAATAATAACAATAAAGTACAATTTTTTATTCTTATAGTGCAAGTTGGTATGTTGGGGTTGCTTTGGTCCATAATTTATGTTTGGTAATAAGGATAAGAGATTAAAAGATTAAATTACCCTTTGACTAACGGTCAAAGATAATCGGAGTTAGCCTAAAGGATCAATAGTGAAACAAAATGACAATCAAGGTGATTATTTTCATAACTTTTAAAGTTAAAAGATCAAAAATAAAAATCAGTGATAACCACGAGGACCATTTTTATAATTAACTCTAAATAAAAATAAAATAATACTTTCCCGACTACCTCTATATATATACACCGTCATTTATACTAATAGATAAATAAAAAATAAAAACAATTTGGATGTAAACACGGGCGACAAGTTTCAGTTTTCGGTTCTTACACCAAAATCACTTTACCAACTAACAAGGCATCGATTAAATAAAGCGAAAAAGAAAAAGTGGAGCACGGCAGTTAAAGTAAGGAAACCGGACCTTCTACGCACGCCACCACCTTTCCCACGTGCCTCACTGTTCTCCGATTCGATACGGTCGTCCACGTGTCATCCCTCTTCCTTCCAGGTGTTCCCCTACCTCTTTCCCTTTCTATATCAACTTATAACCCCCCCACACCTTCACCACATTCCGGCATTCCCTACTCCTTTGTCGCTCTTCAAATTACTTTACAGAATTTTTGTTTCTAAATTCACCGATGAAGGCGGAAATTCAGGCGGATTTCACCTACATGGGCCGGAATTTCAGTCATAGCAGTCTTACGGCCGACGATTCCACCGCTTTCAGCGACTGTAACAGTGATCGGTCCGGCGAATTCCCGACGACATCGGCTGAGAGCAAGCGGTTGATACTCGCGTGCGCTACGGAAAGTTCCGACGATTTGATTCAACAGCTTGTGTCAGATCTGGAATCCGATTCGATTGAAGGTCAGAAACAGGCGGCTATGGAGCTCCGCCTGCTTGCGAAGAACAAACCGGAAAATCGAGTAAAGATAGCTAGGGCTGGAGCAATTAGGCCGTTGATTTCGCTAATTTCGTCTTCTGATTCAGAATTACAAGAACACGGTGTTACCGCGATTTTGAATCTGTCGTTGTGTGATGAAAATAAAGAGCTTCTAGCGTCTTCTGGAGCAATCCGGCCGTTAGTTAGAGCGTTGAAGGTTGGAACGCCGACGGCGAAGGAAAACGCCGCTTGCGCTTTACTCCGGTTGTCTCAATTTGAAGAAAACAAAGCGGCGATCGGACGGTCAGGAGCGATTCCGTTGCTAGTGGACCTTTTAGAAACCGGAAACTTCAGAGGGAAGAAGGACGCATCAACGGCGTTGTATTCGTTGTGTTCTTTAAAAGAGAACAAAATCCGAGCGGTGGAGGCCGGTATCATGAAGCCGTTGGTGGAATTAATGGCGGATTTCGAGTCAAATATGGTGGATAAATCAGCATTTGTGATGAGCGTTTTGGTACCATTGCCGGAAGCCAAGGCGGCACTGGTGGAGGAAGGTGGTATTCCGGTATTGGTTGAGATCATAGAGGTTGGATCACAGAGGCAGAAGGAGATAGCGGTGGTGATTCTGTTACAGATATGCGATGAAAGTATGGTGTACCGTAATATGGTGGCCCGCGAAGGAGCCATTCCCCCCCTCGTCGCCCTGTCACAATCCGGTACAAAGCGCGCTAAACAAAAGGTAAAATCTATAACTATTATTTACCTTAATTTCATTTTGCTTTATTATTAAAATCCAGTATTTTAATGATAATTATTGACGACATTAATTAACTTCTTAAATTTTTTTTATTAAAATGTTACTTATATATCATTCCTACTAACCTACGCATAGGTTAAGAATTGAGAAGCCAAAGTCTAAGTAGCCTTTAATTTCTTTTAGCAAAAACTTGCTTTCGAAAATGATAGTGATGCATACCGGCGGGAGCGTCGGATACAAGTGTCATATCAACTTTTTTTTTTATTTTCACATCATATTTAGAGTACATCTATCACACCATCACATCAGTTTTTTTCTTCTATCACTTAACCATCACTCAGCCCTATAGTCATCACTTTCTACCACACCAAATTATAGAACCCATTTAACATCTACTACCAACCAAAAATTTAAAAAAAAATAAACACAGGTGGACCCACATTTGCTTGTGGATACCACCACACAAAAACTTCTTCCACGGCGCCATGGAATGGTTTTCCATGTGGTTTGGCTTCTTCCACGCTAAAACTACACCCACTCCAACCTCTCCTATACCTACAATACTATCACTAATCACTAAGCCGGTATTGGTATAGTGATTATGGCGTGATTGTCATCACATGCTTGATCACGGTGAGCAGTCAACCGTTGCTAGTGACCGATATTGACTTTAAATTTTATTAAGGCTTAATCAACCATTACATACACGAAAGACTTACCTATGACTAGTTCTAAGCGTGTCATGTAAATTGAACGTTTCAAATCTAAGTAATCTGACTTGGGCAGCGTTGTCGATTTTTCATTTTTGTCTAATCATTTTAACAATGCTTACTTAATTTGACCAAGTCATCTTCATGATGTCTTTAATTTAATTGGTAGTTCAAGAGAGATACGTAGGAGTAATATATATAAATTAAATATAAATATATTCTAGAATTGAAAAAGTAAAACCTAACGAGATGACGAAGAGATGAGCATTATATATCAATATTTATATTAAATAATATATCATTGAATGGTGGTTGAATAAAGTTGAAAAGCCACTTTAGTTATTTCTATTAAAATTTATATACCCCGCTATTATTTTTTCTTACTTTATTCTTCTATTCATCACAAGTGAATATTTTTTTCATCTCGTCCATTAATTTTGATATTTGTATCAATTTTATGAGTTAAAAAAATAAATAAAAAAATAATAGGAGAATATATTAAATCTCATCTTCAATTATAATGTATCATTATGGTTGAGGATAAAGAGAGAACTTTAACTTTTGTGACTATGGAACTTAATTGGAATCTTGGAATGTTTCAATTTTAAAGAATCTATTTATTATAATTTGTTATTTAAAATTGTCGGATTATATTATATTTAAATAAAATTAAAATAATAGACGTGTTTCTTGAAATATATGGAAGTGAAATAATCATGTTAATTATTTAATTAGTTAAAGTGGTGGGTCTAATTTTGAATTATTTGGATGATGATGGGACGTACAGGCAGAAGCATTGATTAAACTTCTCCGGCGACCAAGATCAGCCAACGGTGCTTCCTGCTCGGACTCATCAGATTAAGATTTTTCATGTCACCATAGTCCCAGAAAAACATTAAAAAGAAAAAAAAACGGAGAGAGAGCTTTTTTTCCCCCGATCTGTTAATATTTAATGTATGTCCCTATGCTTGTAATATTGGCGAATGAAATACCTTTTTCATTTTTAGTTGGGTGATTTTATTTGGAATTTTAAATTTTAAATTTACCTATGTGATTTGTGTGATGTATATGAGTGTATTAAAAATTGTAATTGATTAATATAAGATATTAACCGTATCAAGTCGTTTAAAAGCTCGTTTAGTGGCTAAGGGTTTTCACCAACGTTCGGGCAGTGATTACATCAAGACCTTTAGCCCGGTCATCAAACCCGCTACCCTTTGTTTAGTTATTTCCCTTGCGATCTATCATACTTGGTCTCTTTGCCAACTCGATATCAACAACGCATTCTTACAAGGACATCTTAAAGAAGACGTTTATATGGCTCAACCCCCGGGATTTATTAACCCTTCTTTCCCCGGCCATGTATGCAAACTAAACAAAGCCATCTATGGTCTTTGTCAGGCATCTCGGGCTTGGTACGATGAATTAAAATCTTACCTTATTTCCCTTGGTTTCAAACCAACAATATCTTATCCGTCTCTTTTCTTTCTCAACACTTATTCTTCCCTTATACTTGTTTTTATCTATGTTGATGACATCATTGTCACCGGTCCTCCTACACACTTAGCCACATCCATTTCTCATCTTGATACCAAGTTCTCTTTAAAAGACCTTGGTTCTCTCTCCTATTTCCTTGGTGTCGAGGTTGTTCCTCATTATCATGGAATTCTTCTTTCTCTACGAAAATACATCCTTGATATTCTTCACAAAGCCAATATGAGTGACTGTAAACCAATATCCACACCAATGACTACTTCTGAACCTCTTACGTTAAAAGGTGGTACACCTCACCCCTCACCCACCGATTATTGTCATACCTTCATTTGAGCTTTGCAATATCTATCGCATACACGTTCGGATATATCTTTTACAGTAAATAAATTGTCTCAATTTATGCATGCTCCAACTTCACTTCATTGGATAGCCTTGAAACGGCTACTCCGATATTTACATGGTACTTTACACCATAGGATTCTCATTCATCGTCACTCTCCCTTAACATTACACGCATTTATTGATGCCGATTATGCACGGGACAAATGTAATTATAGAAGCATGACCGGGTACAACGTTTATCTGGGTTCTAATCCCATTTCATGGAGCTCTAAACGACAAAGTACATTTGCTAAATGCTCAATAGAAGTTGAATTTCGAGCAGTTGCATCGACAACCACCGAGGTCCAATGGTTAAAAACTTAAAATCATTAGTGAGCGAGCTAGGCTTTTCCTCCACCACCACTCCTGCCATATACTGTGATAACTTGAGTGCAACTTCTTACTCAGCCAACCCGGTTTTCCACTCCCGAATGAAACATCTTGCATTAGATTTTCATTTTGTTAGAGAAAAAGTTCAAGAGGGTTCCCTTCATGTTCAACATATTGCAAGTGACGATCAATTAGCGGATGCACCGACTAAACATTTACTCAAACCACGGTTTCATTACTTGTTGTCCAAGATTGGTCTCCTCTCCGGGTCGTCCATCTTGCCGGGGCATGTTGAGAGATGACTTGCCAACAATTAAAATTACATTAATTCAAATTTAAATCTGTATTTACTTGGTCTATTTTCTATTTTGTATCTCATGTAAATCTCCTATATTTTCTCCTTACCATCGCATATATCTATATCTCATCTTTGAATGTAAACTAACAATTGATCGGATATAGTCCTCTTCTTCATTCTGAATCACTTCTCCGTACCTTCATAATAGGGTCCAAATAATAGTACCTGTTGCGTGTGAGGTTTTCTTTTTCTTTTTTAAAAAAAAAATCGGAAGAAGGCATCGTGTGTATAAGGAAAGAAAAGGGAAATGAAAGTTTTATATGCGTATGACGTTAACAGAAATATAGAACGATGCCGTCTTCGTATTTAGATTTTCTCTTTTTTTTGTTTGTTAAGAAAATTAGTTTGTAAATTTGGTCTAGCGAACTATTACTGATTTGTAAATTTTGGTGTTTATATATTGTTAGAATTGGTGTTCGAAATTTATGCTATAAAAATGTACAACATAAAAGAACACTTTAGTTGTCTTACCCTTACTTTAATGTCTAAATAAAATCAGCATGTATGTATGATTTCTTTTAATCGAAGAGACTGGTAATTTGATGTTGGTTTTGAGCCATGTCAATGTGGACTCATATTTCATGTTGACTATTAATTTGTTCAATAACATTTACTTATATAATGTATTAAGTTTCTCTAAAGTGAGATAATTTACATACAACGTGTTTTTTTCATACATAACATATCACACATTTATAGTCCCATATAATTATGATCTTTAATACCTATTCATGTATTTAAGAGCATAAATGTTCAAATAGTAACACATTTGTAACGACCTAAATTACGTATCATTAGCTCAGTTATTAACATCAATTTACTCATTTTTATTATGGGCATGTTTTATGCACAATTTTCATTAAGGTTTGAGGAGTGAAAGTTACTAAGTAAGAATATTGTTGGATCTTTGGAGATATCTAAACTACTACTATTATTGTCACATTTTTAAAGGTTTTAGGGTCAAAGTAATTAATTAGATAAGAGAGGGACCTAGATGTTAAATTATTATACTTATAAACCCATGAATGAGGTGTGCGCAGGTGGGCTGAATGTTTCTAGAAGGAACACCCTAATTGTTTTTGAACTTTTTTTTTTTTTTTGCAATGCATATGGTAATCGATTGAGGAGGTTAGTTATTACTGGGTTTCAACTTCAAGATCAAAAGCATGATTGGAAATTACTAATTAACCATTTATAAAATAAGTAAAACTAATAAATAGTGATTCAAGTATTAAAATTTAATAGTTACCAACTAAGTAAACTAACATGCAAACGTTAATTAGTTATCAGATAATCAATTAACAAATTACCAATTAAGCAATTAATATGCAAATACCAATTAAACAATTATATTAAGCAAACTAATCAAATGACCAAACAAAAAGTAAGAAGTTGATTTATTGAAATATAAACAGTGAATAAAAATTAAACTTGAAATCAAAGAACAAAGATTAAAGAAAAGTTTAGACGCGTTTGAGAAGTTAAAAGAATTTCAAAACTCAGATATGCCTTAAATAAGCTAAAATTTTGAATTCTACTTTTCACAAAGCCTAGGATTTCGTTTTTTTTTCAAAGAAACCGAATAAGGATACAAGATTGTGATTGCCAATTTTTTTTTCTTCTCATACTGTGTAATTTCGTCCCAAAGAGTCAAAAAGTGGTAACTAGTAAAATTTGAGGGTTGGATACATTAAATGGTAACTTTAGAACTTTAATACATACAATAACAAAAAGTGACAAGTTAAATACATTTTCATGAACTAAACCCAACTTAAATTTTCATGAACTAAACCCAACTTAAATTGATATTAGATGGTGAGGTGAATAACAAAATTTAGATCATTATTCTATCTTGGTTGATGAAGAATAACATCAAATTCCAACTTATTTAATAATATTCTAGTACATACAATTGGATATGACATAAAAATTAAAGACAATTGTGTCACCATCAACATTTTAAAAACATATAAAGTCGCACATAAAAAAGAATAAGGAATTGATAATTGTTTATAGACAAATTTAACAAGGTTGAAGTATGTTTTTGTGTGGATATTCTTTGAGGATTTTCAACATCTTCCATCCTAGACTACATAAACCTAATTGATCCGGGCTTCAATGCACGCGATCTAATTAATTTTATGTCCGTGTCAGTTATTTTTTATAGTTATTTAAGATGTTTGTATCCAACGAGAATTGAACTCAAGTATAATATGTCGGTTTCCAAACATTCTACCATACCATATTGATTAATTTTTCAAACATTCTACCAATAAATAGTCTCTTTTAAGAATTTGTATTATTGATTGATTGGTTTATATATATTCGTATCACTTGTAGATTGGGAATTGAATTGATTCCCTCTACTTGTCTTTGATTGATTCTTAAAAATCTCAAGATAATTAAAGTACAAAAGAAATCTGAAGTTGTTGGCTGATTACATTAAATATTTTGCATCTACATGACCTTTCATCTTACATTAAAGATTTGCATAAATCTTTTACTCACCATATATTAAATAAACAATTATTGTGAATAATAATAATAATAATAATAATAAGACACATATACAAAAAAAGAATATATAATATGAGAGGTGATATATCCTCCTACTCACAAAATCAATACAAGTGTTAAAATCAATAGAGAAGGTGAGGAAAGAGAATAGTGGACTCCACATGTTATCTTGTGGTGAGTAAGAGAAAAAGGTAGGAGGATATATCATTTTTCATAATAGAAAAAGGGTGCTTAAACATGCATCCTAGTCTTTGGTTTTGAATATTTATCTTTATTAAATTCAATGATATCAAAAAATCATTTGAAAACATAAAAAATACATCTAATAACCAACCAGAAGTATTAAAAATATAAATTAAGATATCCAGGATTTTTAGAGTAAGATATATAAATCATTATCCTTATAAATCGCCCCTAAAAATGTGGAAGTGACTTGAGTGGCGAAGCATATGCATCTGGATGACCATAAGATCCAATGGTGGGTAGTCAACACTGAATAATAATTGTGATCTTTGCTTTTTCTTACTTTTTACTAACCAATTAACTTTACAAAAATCATATTCTTGAATGCTCAAGTAAAAATCTTTACTTTTGATATACACACAAAAGGAGAGAACATATTTTAAAGACTAATTTGTATCCATTTAATTAAAGAATTTTAACCTTTAATTTAGGTAAAATAAAATTCTAACTATTCGTTTTGGTTAAAACTGAAACCTGTATTTGACTTTAAATTATCGAAATTGAAACTTAATTGTGACTTTAAATGATCAAAATTGAAACTCAATGTTGACTTTAAATCAATTTAATTGTGTTAAACTATTTCTCAAATTCAAATTTCTTATCCATTATGTTAATTTAATAATAAATTTACTAAATCTTAGGTTACATCGATAATAAAATATTATACACATTCAAATTCTTTCTTATCTATGTTTGTTATATAATACAAAGCTTGCCGTAATTAAAGTGTACATCCTTCATAAAGTTGTCAATAGTTTCCTTTTGGGTTTAGTTAATTAAAATGTATCAAATTTGTTACTGATATTAGTGAACGATGTATAATTTAGTGTATTTAATTAATAGAATAATTATAAATAGTTTAATATTATGTGTTCACAAGTGAAATTCCTCTTAAAAATATTAGATTCTTTTATGTTACAAACATGTTTATTAATTAACGTTATAGTAACCAATTTCTAAATTAAAATTAACATATATAATTATTGTTGTCAACACATCATTTTATGTCTGTTCATCAGTGAATATCTGGTGAATATAGTATAATTTTATATTTCAACTGTCTTTATTAAAGCTCATCAGGGAAGATCAAACACAATAAACCCATAGATTAATGATTTTTTTTTACCAAAGCAGAAAATGAAGATCGATGTATTTAATAATAATGAAACTAAAAGAATCAAAATTTTATATCTTGTTCATAGATGAACTTCTATAACAACATAAGTGTTATTCTTCTTTTTTTGCCGATTTAAGTGGTGACCGATGGCAGATGGAGGCGAGGTAGTGCCGTGATTTAAAGGCAATGTGTAGCGATGGCCGATCGCAGATAGTTGTGTACACATGTGATGATGTTGTTTCCCGGAGTAGAGAGAAGATGATGGTACGTAGTACTAGAGTAACAACCGAGAACGCGATGGAGTCTAAGTTGATATACGATCCAAAAGAGTGGAGGATAGTGAGAGTCACAAAGGCGATGGTGAGACGTCGGAGGAGCAAAGTCGATAGTGAGAAACAGAAAGGGGAAGGGGTGGTTCTACTCGGTGGTGGAAGAATGGGTGATGGCTGAGGAGAGGGCACCGGAAAGGAGGTGGTGGCTTTAAGAGATCTAGGAGGGAGTTGGATTATGTTTAGAGTTAGAGTTGATCATTGTTTAAACTTTAAAGGAAATGTGAGGGAGAGAGGAGAGAGGGAAACATATTTGATTTAAAAAAAAAAACCTTTTTACCCTTCTTTTATTTATACAAATACCATTTAAGTTTTAAATTACAAAACTGCCATAAGCAATGATGACCATTGATCAAATAATCTAAGTGATAGAAATGCTTCTCGTACTTTTCATAAAAAAATGCATATATATATATATATATATATATATATATATATATATAAAGTGTCTTAATTTACAGTTTTTACCATATTTGTTTGGGTTTAGTTCAGTAAAATATATTTTACTTATCACGTTTTGCTATTGTATGTATCAAACTTCAAAAGTTTATATTTTGTATATCAAACTTTTAAATTGTTGCTATTTTATGTATTTTTTTATTACATAAAAAGAAAAAAAATATAAGTTTAGTATATAAAGTAGAAAGTTTAATATACACAATAGTGACAAATTAAATATTCGATATACACAATAGAAAATTTTAAAGTATAATATACAAAATAGCTAAACTTGACAAGCTGAATATATTTTGATGAATTAAATCCAAATCTAGATGCATTGAAAGATTTTTCATTTCCTTTTGAATGTTTGGTTTATTCATTCTTTGAGTCAACCCATGAGTATCTAATCTAGAATATTAATAAAAGATTAATATTATTTATTATTATTTTACATAAAATATTTATCGTCACCTATTTAATACAATGAGTAAGTATATACTTATAATATTGTTTCAATATATATAAGTTTTTTTTATAAAAAAGAATTAAATCATTCATAAATATAGTAAATAATAATAATATATATAAAACAAAAGAGATATAATGCACAAAAAGTAGGAAAATGTTATCCTATCTATTAGGCCATCCGTATGGCTTCCCAATTACCCAAACCAACCCAAATGCCACATCAGCGTCACATCATTTTTTTTACTTTTTCCTTCCCAACCCAAATCAACCTAAATCAACCCAAAACTCTAGTATAGCCTTTCCTAAATCAACCCAAACTTTTTCCCACTTATTTTAATTTATTTAATTACATATTTATATATTTAACAAATTCAAATATTTAAACAATTCTATAAAAAATAAAAATATATATAAAAAATTCATAAGATT
>JAUEJL010074362.1:0-16146 GCA_032274825.1 Drosophyllum lusitanicum | reverse complement strand
CACACTGTGGATTTGTTTCAGAGTATGATTTACATACTCTGAAACAAATCCACAGTGTGAACCCACAAAAAGAAAAAGGCAAGTTCAAGCAAAGGAAGAGTCTAGTAGTGTACAAAGTACATGCCCTTAAAACCAACCTAAGATCTTGAGAAATGGGCCAGAGCAAGGAATTTCGATTATCTGCTTATTGTTTGATAATCATCATGTAGCATCAATGTTTTTAAAAGCCATCCCAAGCGAGCCACTGGTTTGGTTTGCTTGTGTAAACTGTCGCCAAACAGTTGAAACCGGCCCGGCTTTATTTCTTATTTTTGTTAGTGTTCGGATTTGTATCATGTGTGCATAATTTGTGTTGGATTTTATTAATGCTTTAGGGTTATATTTGTCATTTATTGGATTTTATCAATGATTTAGGGATATATTGGTCATTTATTGGATATTATCAATGTTTTGGGCTTATACTTTTTGTAATTTTTAAGTTAATTATGACATTACCATTTCTTTCAGAACTTTGTGTAGCATATTAAATTGTGGATACGCTGATGAGTTCTTCTAACTGTTATCTTTGCAGGTTCATTAATAGTCCATGCCCTTGAGGAGAAGGCAAGGGCTTATTACAACTTGGAGCAACTGTGGACTTCAAAGGAGTTGAATAAAGAACGAAGTCAAAGTCAGGTAAATATCTTTGAATTTATATGACAGTACAAATATAGAATCACGAGGGCGTTGCCATTTTTATCTTGGTTAGTTGGTTGGACAATATTTGTAGATCATATATGCCATCTAAAGTCGAATCTTAAATAATTTGGTACTTTTAAAGGTGGCAATATTGACCCATATATCTTCAAATGGGTCGATTTGTGTTATGTTTTAGCAGCCAAATAGGTTATGCTATATGATGTATTAACTAAACTTTAAAAGGAACTGGCTAAATTGGTTGGAAGGCATGCCGAGTATATTTAAAATGTATAAAACCTCATAAATCGCTTTATTAAGAAAAAACGCAACACTGTTGTAAAAGAGTAAACTATGCCACAACGGATCAAAGGCTTTTACTTTGTCACCCGGGATCCACCACAGGTCTTATGAGTAGTCAGCCTCACGTCCAATGCGGAACCTATGACCGATATGAAGGGGGTAAAATGTGTAACCTGCAGTTGAAGGGTATGCTTTGATCACCCGAACCTCTACTATAGATCCGTGGTAATTATTCTCAAATACAAAAAGTGAAATGTTTTTGTGGGTCAACCCAACCTGATCTCTAAGTACACATGCTATTGTTTCTTGGACCACCCATCTTCGCATACTTCATTCTTTTTTCTTTAAAACGGCTCGCCTGCTATATGTTTTACTACAGCATTTTAGAACTTAGGCATCAATAATTATTTTGTGGGTATGTTTGACAAAATTAGCTGGTAGTTGGAAGTTGGGTTAAACGTTTTTGAAACTTCTAATGACATAAAAAGGCAGAAAATAAAAACTGAAATGATAAAAAACAATTAACAAAAATTACTTAAGGGTGTTTTTGTAAGTTTGCATATTAAAAGCATCTTTAAAAACCTTTTCTTTTAGTTCTTGCTTCTAGCTCTAATATCCAACCAACGCTAGGAGCTTTTTATAAAACTTAAAGCTTCCAGCTCCTAAAAGTTAGTTACTTCATCATTTGAATTTTTAACAAGTTATCAATTTTGTGATAAGCAGGAGTTGGATCAAGCTTTTGTAAAGGTGCGTCGCAAGAATAACTCCAAGAAACCAGCAAAAGAGAGTGCTTGATTGGAAGCAAACCACAAAAGGTAATGAATCGTCTGCTTGTGCTTACATGGTGTCTAACCACTTCAGTCTCTCGACGCTCTTTTGTACTGATCAAATTGTGTCGCAATGGACTTTTAAGAAGAAGTAAATTTGATGAATTTTCTTTTCTTACAATTTGTACAAGCTTGTCTCAGGATTGTGGATGTATCAACAACTTTTGATCCTATTAAACATATTTAATAATCCAGGCATCCGCAGAGTTATACGGTGTTTTGAAAGTGTACGAGTTTGCCTGCTTAAGCTGTTTACTGGATTCTTTTAAAGAGTTGTTTCAAATGAGCAGCTTAAACTATCAATTTCAGAAAGCAACAAGCACTTGAATAATACTAATAAAGTAAAGAATGAAACTTGTTTTTAATATTTTTAAAACCGGACCGGATCTATCGGTTCAATCGGGCGAACCAGCAACAGGGGCTGATGGTATGCAAAGGACATAATATACACACACGCTCAGGGGCGGATCCAGGATTTGAAATGGGTGGTAGCACCCCCTCGAAAAAATCGGAATTTACACTACGAGATGGTAAAATCGCCTCGAAAAAATCGAAATTTACACTACGCGGACAAAATTGGCTGGTGTCCCGTGCCACCACTGGACAGTGCCTAGGTCCGCCCCTGCACACGCTTGTTATATTCTCACAACATGTACATCCTGAATACACATCAACTTTGTGCCAGTGATATATAATTTTTCGATATTCAGTCATATCATATGTATCCAACGAGACTTTGGACCGTTGACAATGACGTGAGTTTACTTTAAGAACAACAACAAAAAAAAAAAACTTGAGAACAAAAGTCTAGATCTGAACCGTTATCAATAAAAATCAACAGCGTCTCCACTACACTCTCTTTCCCCACTTTTATTTTCTTTATCCATTACTTTTTAAATATAAATGTAATTCCACCATTTTTAATAATTAAATTTTTTTTTATCAAGAATTAATTCAAACAAATTACGCTGTAAAAACAAACTTTTTCTCTCTTTCAATAGACACAACAGTTGATATGTTTCATATTATTATTTTTCCAACTTTTTAACTATTTTTTTCTTCTAATTTTTACATGTGAAAATGTATAAAAAGTTTAGCGGCCAAGTTTATATTAAAAAAAATTTCATATGCAATTTCACAGAAAAAACTTTAATTCACATATGAAACTGCCATCTAAAATTTACGTGGTTACCTTTTTATCTGAGTTTTTTAATTTATGTGTAATTTCACATGTGAAACACACTATTGTTTGATAATCTGAATACTAAAATACCATAACTAACCAATATTGTAATAATCTGTAAATATAAAAAATTCGCAAAAATTGTATTGCTAATACTCTGTAAAAATGGATCACTAACTCAAATCAAATAAATAAATCTCAAATCAGATTCAAAGAACATCTCAATAACATCATACATATATAAAAGTGAAATAAAAACCCACAATAACATCCTTCATACATATATAAACCTATAAAACAAAAACAAAAAAAAACACATTCAAATACACTTTTTAAGTAAAACAAACATAATCACCAAACTTCTAGTTCTTGTCTCAATGACCACAACAAAGATGATAAAATTGAACAATCCTTTAGTTTTAAAAGTAAAAATTGAACAACAAATAGATTATAAATGTTTGGTCGAGACAGGAACTAAAATGAACAAAAAAGATTAATGCGGTTTTAATTATTCAATTCGATCTAATAAATCAAAAATATTGATCAAACAATAGAAATATTCAACATTTCCATTTCAAATTAAAAAAAAGAGTAAATGATGTATTAAAATGAATAAAAATAAAGCTGATAGTTAAAATAAACAAAATAAATAAATAAAATAGATGGCACAACTTATTTAACAAACAAACAAACACCTGTTGATGGAACTTTTTGAACCACAACACGGAGAAGCAGCAATGGTTGATGTGGATTGAAGAGATCTGGGGATGGAAGCAAACACATTTGTAGAGTACGTTCTCGTTCATTGTTCTCGACGTCTAGGTGGTTAGGATGGCGAAAGAGTGTGGCCGGAATTAAGAGATATCAGAGAAGGCGAGCGATGGAGATGGTGAGTACTAAGATCCGACAAGTTGCTTGCAAAGGGGCGAAGGCGCCGGAGATGGGACGACGGTGGTGGTTTGGATGGTGGCGTTCCCGGTGAGTATGGGACGACGATGGTCATTGTGCGGTGTGAGTGAGGTGGTGACAGTACGCGAGAATGAGAGAGATCAAGGTATTCCAACATTGATCTGGCGAGGAAGTGGGAGAGAGATAATTAGTAAGGAAAATTATATATATTTCCTTCTAATTCCTATTTCATCCTCGTACTCACTAGATAATGACATGTGAAATCAATTAATTCTTTTTCTTTAATTGATTTTAACACCTGTCTTAGTAAAAGGATAAGTAAAGATATGAAGTAAAAGGATATAGAACCTTTCGATTATTAACGGAGAGAGGTTGTAATAATAATGGAGCAATATAACCTAGAGACTTAACTTGATGTGAAGGAGGAGACATAATGATGGTTGTACCTTTTGCTTTTTTGGATCTCCTAGGACTATTTGCCCTTTTCAATATAATTTGTATTCAATTATAATGATAGGTAGTATAGTATGAAATGAAACGTGAGGTTTTAGTCTTCGGTTCTCATAAGTATTTACATTTTCAATTGAACTTCCCTTTATATATTCATACATATGGGAGGTTATTTTGTCCCTCTGTCGCAAGTGTTTCAACAATACCTTGTCTTTGTACTACATAATAGTACTATTATGTCTCGAGGTAAACATTCCAATAATGCTCCGTCTTGTATAAATATATACAGATGTATGTATGGATCGGGTACATTAAAAAACGTTCCACATCAGACAAACATATATGTCCATAAGAAGGTCCGATTAAACCATCCGACTTGAAAACTAGGGTGATCGAGCCAAGACTAGTCATGAGAATTGCGAAACATCACCTTGATCATAACAAGACAATCCAGGTGGTTGGGTGAAATTACACAAAGATCAAAGACCAAACATTTAAATAATGAGTCTTTAGATATCTTCTTCCTACCTAGAACAAGCCGATCACACCAATCGACTTAACCATGTTCAACTTCCATGTTCGCGTGTTTATATCTCTTGCATGGTATATCACGGAGTGTATTTGAGGTACTGTTTTTCACTCCACTTCAAATGAAAAAAACAACCTACTTTCAAAAAATGTTTAATAAAAATTAAATATTGACATGAAAATGTTAAATTCCTACAATTAAGCTGGTCACGCCAATCTATTTAAATTCAAACAATGATGAGATTTTTATTAAGCGGATCACAACAACCAGCTTAATCACGTTAAATTCCTAAGTTCACAAGTTTTTTATTTCTTGTATAATATCACCATACGTACCGTCTATTTGAGGCACCTCAAAAAAGGAACATAGTTTAACATATATTACCATATAAAATAAAATGTAATATTGATATAAAAATATGAGTATGTTACCTTGTATGTTCATTTTTTTCTAAGTACGTCACACTTTTAGAGTTCAAACTAAGTTTTTCCATTTTTTTTTCAAACTAAATACTTTTACTTAGTGAAAAGCACAATATCTCAATTTCCATATACGCAAAAGATGGGTAGTATAATGCTTTATGCAATTTCCCTTTAAAACCCGGGTTGACCCGACCAGTTGAACCGTGAACCGGTCACTGTTCAACAATGACCGGGTTGATGCTCTTTTTTTGACCGGTACCAAACCGGCCATGTTTCCGGTCGAACCAGTTGACCTGACACTTCAACCCAGTTTTTGAATTTTTATTTATTTTTCAGTTTTTTATAATGATAATGTGAATAAGGGTATAAGGAGATACGAGATATCAATATAAAATTGATAAAACTCTAAAGAACTCTTTTTTTACAAGGAAAGGAAATTCATAAAATCTCTAACTTAGAAACACGTTACACATAAGTGTTAATATACCACTTAAACAGACTAACCCATAACTGGATGGTTTAACTAGTTAAACAGACTAACTCATGACCGCTCGTTGCATCGGGTTAATTAAAAACCAGAATTTTAACCCCACAAAAGAATAAAATAATAATAATAACAACAAGAAATAGCCGTTGGTGACATGCGTGGGGCCCGCAATATAATTTCCATTTTTGTTTTACATAATCTTTATAAAACAAACCAGAAAATTAAAACTAGACGTTGGGGAGATCTCTTCACGGGAAAATATAAAAGGGCTACCAATTTCAGAGCTTCAAAAATTTCAAGAAGTCTACTCAAGATTTTACAAACACATAAAGAGGTTTTTATTTTTTTATTTTTTTTAAAAAACATTTACAAGGGTTTACTTTCTCTCTAGACCTATGGAAATGGGGGAAGCAGCTTGTTTGATGCGTTCTGTTTCACAGCCATTATTCGCTTCTTGCGAACTTAGAGAGGTGAGTTCAAGAATTTGATATCGTCAAACCTAATTTTTTAGTTTGATTTCTGGCTTTTGTTTGGTTACCGTTTGCAGGGTTTATCATTCCTAATTTAATCGAATTTGGCTTTTTATATAAATAGGATTTAAAGAGGCTAGATCAAATTTGCAATTTGTTTCTAGGGTTTATTTGGATTTCATCTGCATGGAATTTCGTTTCTAATTTTAAATCGAATTCCGACTTTATGTGATATATGTGTGTTCGTTTGCATGGAATTGAGCTTCTAGCTTTAGTTTGTATCTCATTTTCTTGAAATTTACAAGTTATGGTCAAGATTATGTCTGTGCACTTACTGTTCTTGATAGAAACTCAAATTTTTAGTTCTTTTGTAGGGTTTACTTGCTTTCAATTACTAGGATTTTCAGTTCTGATTTGAATCCCAATTGAGTTTTGAAATAAAATTCTTGGAATTTGTGGGTTTTGACCAAGAATCTATATGTCTGCTTACTGTTCTGGATTAAAAGCCCAAGGTCAAACTTTTCATTGGTTTGCAGGGTATACTTGCTTTTGAATTACTGAGGTTTTCAATTCTGATTTGAATCCTAAATGGATCCTGATTGTATCAATTTAATTCGTGGCATTGAATTCTTTTATAGTTGAAATTTTGGGTTTCAATCAAGATTCTCAATGTGTGTTTCTTTTCATTGATAAGTGGTGTTTGACTGTTCTGTAGAATTTCTGTCCTAAAAAGGCAAGATTTGACATTACTAGAGTCAGTATTCTAATTATGTGATCTTATAGAATAAACTTTTGGCATTCTTTTGAGCTTTTCTTGAAATTGATGTGTTTTTGTCAAGATTATGTAGGCATACTTCTTGAATATGTCAAGTCAAAATTTGACTTCAGAGAGTCAAATATCTCAATTGGGTGTTGATTAGATGTGTCATGTTTACTACGGAAGCAGTAACAGGAAAATCAAACTTTTGACCTTGTGTCAAATAAAATTATTTTTTTTGACAGTTTGAGTACTGGGTGCTGTTTTGATACAACAGATAAGCTTATTAACATCCTTTGTGTAATAGGCTATTTTATGGGTTTTGACCTAGTGTCACTATCTAATTGACTAATCTGAAAGAAATTTATGGGTTTTTACTGGACATTCTTTGTGTACATTTAGGGGGTGTTTGTAAAAGCTTATTAACTATTTTATCTGGCTCGTTGTGTTTTGATACAACAGATAAGCTTATTAACATCCCCCTTATAATAGGCCTCCATTCAAAGAAGCCCAGATTTTAATCTTCAGATTCAGTGAAATAGGCTATTTTACTTTTTTTTTTCTCACTTATTGACAGTTTGAGTACCTTTTGATACATCTGTGTCTAAATCCTAAAGAAAATTCCGGGTTTTTGCTCAAGATTCTGATACATTGCACTATCAAATGCAGGGAGATCCACTTCGAGCTCTTACGACATCCATTTCATTTGGGCGGTTCTTGAACGAACCATTGGATTGGGAAAAATGGTCTTCGTTTTCTCATAATCGAACTCTAGAAGATGTCAAAAAATACTCTAGACCGGGTGCTGTAGCCGAGAAAAAAGCTTTTTTTGAGGCTTATTACAAGAAATTTGCATCCAACAAAAAAAGTGAGAAATCTCCTAAAAAGGAAAATAAACCTCCCAATCGCTCCCCTCAAACATATGTTACAACCACCGACATTGGTTCTGTTAATATATCAAATACACGTAGAATTGAGTCACCAACACTTGCTACTGATGAAAACATGCGGAGTGTAGAACCGGAGATATCATCAGACGAAGATGTTTGTTCACCTACTACTAATCTAGTTTCCTCAAAAATCGGGAATGTTGATGACATCATCTTGGGTACTGGCCAGATGGAACCGGACACAGCATCAACTAAAGATGTTTTCTCACCTAGTACTAGTATAGTTTTCTCAGAATCTGGCAATGTTGAGGAGGATAAGGGGCCAAGTAACAGAGTGCACGAAATGGAAACGACATCAAAAGAATATGTTTGCTCACCTAGTACTAATCTAGTTTTCCCAGAAAAAGGGTATGTTGATGACACCATCCCGAGCACTGGTCGACTGGAGCAGGAAAAACCTAGTACAAATGTAGTTTTCCGAGAATCTGGCAATGTTGAGGATAACATGCCGAGTTATAGAGATGCAGAAATGGAAATAACATCAAATGAAGATCTTTGCTCACCTACTAATCTATTTTCCTCAAAAATCAGGAATGTTGATGACATTATCTCGAGCAATGGCCAAGTGGAACCTAGTACTAATCTAGGTTTGTCACAATTTGGTGACAAGAATAAGAAAAGACAGATCAAGGTGGTATGCTAACATTCTAAAAATGATTGATGTTTTGCTAATCATAAATTAATGCAAGTTATAATTTTTTAATCTCTAATCATGTTTACTTATAGGATAAAATACCAGTGCAAAAGAAACCTGAAGTTTCTTCGGTTAGTAGAAAAGCATCAGCTCCCGCAATTCGCCCCTGGAAAGCTGCAAAAGAAGAAACGGAGAAAAAGAGATCAGCTTTACAATCTCTTCATATGTCAATGAATTTTACTCCTCGAAACAAGAATGGGACCTCAAAAACTTTAAGTAAACCTAAAGAAAGATGTAGTGAAGTCCCTCTAACCAGGGTAATTCAACTTTCCTTCCTTGACTTCTTTTATCTTCTTTACCATCTTATAAGTCGTTTTTATCCACCAATTAATCATTTGTTTTGGTTTTTGCAGGTGATGTCCAGCAATGGGATTAAGAAAAATTCTCAGGTCCCAAGAGTAGAAAACAAAAGGTAATTTGTCTCAAAACCCTAGAACGGAGCTTGAAGCGAAGTCGATTTGAATAATGTGTAGTAAGTATAATATGATTTTGCAGGTCTAAACCACTACTTGACAATTCAGTCAATGGCAGCAAAACATATGTAGCGAAGCCCCTTTCAACAAAGTAAGAATTTGCCCTGTGTCATTTGCAAAAACAAGTCAAGCTGAGCCTGGGTTTGACTAAGCTAAGCTCGAGCTTGGCACATGAGTAATTTTCTGGCTTGAAGTCGGCTCAGGCTCAGCTCTAGCTTGCAAATATCCAAAAAGCTTTCGGGGTCATGAGCCAACTCATCTTTCTGCTTTTTATAGAGTAAAACCAAAAGTCTTGGATTTTTGTTAAATCAAACTTACAGGAATGCTATGTGTCTTTGAAATGTTTTATGTCCTAATTAATGACTCCTATAAATATTGCATCAGCATCTCAGAAACATCAACAGCATGTACAAAGAAATCAAGATCCACTACAGTACCTTGGTCGTTTAGCTTCAGAAGTGAAGAAAGAGCAGCAAAACGTAAAGCGGTAAGTCTAGAACGACTACATGCACTATTATCTCATGTTCCCCATCTCATTGATTCTCACTGCAGTTTTTTCAGAAGCTAGAAGAAAAGGGTAAAACCAACACAACAAAAAAGATGCAGCTCCAACCAAAAATGAAGGTGTGTAGCAGTAGGCTCCTCCCTCTGTCACGTGAAAGTTGATATGTAATTTGATGAAAACATTTAACTAGTGGAAATGTCTAAAATAACTTTGTGGAACAAAAGCAAATACCAAAGAGAGCATAGGGTAGGCAGCTGCAACTCGATATTTTGCCCAAACTCCACCACTTCCATTAGATGTTGTAGCATATATCAGAAGTAGGGCTTTATCTTCTTTTTTTTTTTTGGGTGGTGGGGGGGGGGGGGGGGGTGGGGTTTTAGGTTATTCCACATGTTTTTAACTTTCCTCAGAATTTTCATGTTCTGCTTGTACAGGATAAAGCTAGGGATGACAATAAGTTGCGCTGGAGCACTGCTCTAGAAGCAAAACCAGTTACAAGTGGAGCAAAAGGGCCAACTAACATTAGCCAGAAGGTAAACATATATGTTACACCAATAACTGGATTGTCGGGATTGATTAATAATAATTAAGTGGTATAAATTTGGGCAAGAAAACAGGTTTGAAAAAGACCCGAGTTCAATTCTCCCTGGGTAAACATCTTGGATGGCCGAGGGGAGTATAAGATACATACTAATGAGGTTATTAATGCTAGTAATTAATAACAGTAATGTCCAATTAGTAACCATGATTTAGATCATGCAGGTTCTACCAACACGATCCTGGCTGCCGGAGCTTGGACAGAAGCTAACAGCCAGATTAGTTGAGGATGCTTGTTATCATCGATCTCCTCCTCGGATGTCATCTTCCAAGCCAAAGAACTTTATAGAAATAAATAAGAAAAGGTTAACTAGTTCTATTAGGGCTTCTCTGCCATCTAATAAGAAAAGGCATGATATTCAGAAATAATGTTGAAGTATTGGGGGTGTTTTCTTAACCATTGTTTGTTGATTGCTTCTTTCAATATACGGGGCAAATGTTGTAATGATTCTTTTTTTTTCCAAGTAATACCATTTTTACATGCGAGTTAAAGTATTACTCTCTCTCTCTCTCTCTTTTAAGAAACAAGCTTTTATACCCAAACAGTATTACTCTCTCTATCTAATGTGTTGTAAAGGATGATCAGTGTCTGTACCCAAACAGTATCTCTCCTTTGTCCATGTAGCACGCGAGTTGCTGAATACATTTCTTTTTAACCCACAAGTGCTTGCAGAAGAGTAGATAGTTGACGGGATACTTGTTGAATTCGTATAATGTGGGATAATAAATAACATAACTAACAAGTTTCATATGATGATGATGATGATGACAACGATGATGAGCAGAGATCAGACTATGAATAGACCTTGATCTATTACAGGATATTCCAATGAATCAGGAGAAAACTCGTAGTCAAATCTTAGTGAATCGTATACGTTTGAAGGAACTTCAGCAATGAACTCTGGATCATTACACTCCAGCAGTCCTTTGTTTTGAATGTCAAGATTTGTTGAAGAGCAATATTGTTGACCTTGAAGGAAAAAAGCCGGCAATTCCATATTGTTTATGGAAGTATGTTGTAAACTTCGATGATCATCTTTCAGGCTCCATGTTGAACTGGTGGCGGGATCAGGTGGCTGGAAACTTGGCATAAGGTTTTGGGATAACACCACAGGGTACAAGCCGAAAGATGACTTGCTTGAGTTTGCCGGTTTGTCTCTTTCTTTACTAAAAGGTACAGGTGCAACATGCGGCACCTGCTGAGCTGGCACTCCCAGATTGGTGAAGCCACTCTCTATTGGAAACCGTGGGTTGTGTTCTTGTTTGAACTGGATTTCTGTAAAACCTCCATCCCAAGAGTACTGAGTTGGCAATGCAGAATTGAATGGTGAGTACTGAGTTGACTCCAAAGAGTTGGTAATTCTAGTGTTTAAACTATTGGCCGTCTTGTGACTCTTGGCTGCTGCATCATAATCAGTCAATACTTTATTCTTGGGTTCTATCGTCTGCTGCAATGAAGCGCTACTACAACCTTTAAGATCAACTTCATGGATTCTAGAATTAACATTCTGGACAAGGTTGTTGGGAGTTTGGTAGCTGCTGTTGACGGTTTCATTTTGTTGTATCTTAATAGATTCTGTATGATCTCCTGCTGCTGCATCTCTTGGAGAAAAATCTGGATTTATCCCACCAGATGAAGTTTTAAGATCATCTTTCTGCAACCTAGTTAAGTAAAGGCGGTATTTCTGCACTATTTAAAGACAATTGATGAGAGAACTGGTTGTCAATCAGTTTATAATCTTCAAAACTTGGTTGGTCCCCCCTTTTATTAAAAAAAGAAAAAGAAAAGGAAAAATACATAGTTGCCAAGAGTTAAAGAAATACCTGCAAGTGGCTTGCAACATTCTCCCTCGTTAACCATGGCACATTCATGAGGTCAAGTATTTTCTTAGGGCCAACTTCTGCCATAAAAAATTAAGAATAAAAAAAGAAATTTTAGGATAGGCAAAGAAGCACAAAATCAATACAAGACTATTCAAGGAGGGGAAGATGTAAGTGATTATTATGCCTCACTTTCGAAACCAATAAGATTCACAGCTTTGACAAATTTCTGATGAAGATCGACAGTCCAAACAACTCTAGGTTTCTTTAGAGAAGAATGGTCAGCAGATGGGAAATCTTTGTCATCGTATTTGTGTTGAGCATCTTTCCTTTTCTTACCTGGTGTCATGTCACCCCCAGAAAGCAAGTATCCATCATCAGATACACTTCTCATCATCAGAATCTCTTCAAGTCCTTGACTTTCAGTATCTCTCACCTCATGTATCTTCTTCCTGTAAACATGCTGCCAAATGTTTCTTAGTTCCTTCATTCTGATCGGCTTCAGAAGATAATCACAAGCACCATGTTGGACACCTCTCATTACTCTGCTAGTTTCTCCATCAACAGACATCACTGAGTGTCAATCACAAATCAGTATTAGGATTCAACATACCATATGTCTATAAATCATTAGTGATTACATATACTAGATTTTAGGGGGTGTTGGTTCGGGATAGCTTGTCTAACCAGCTTGTCTGTTGGTTGGGTTTTTTTTTTTTGTCTGTTTAAAAGCAGATAAACACATTTTATGTGCTTGTATGAAGAAAACTGTTTATGCTTTATCTGCTTATTTTGGGGTGAAATAAGTTGTCTTTTATGAGCAGAGTGATATTGCTTACTTCAAACTGGTTGTTTGTTGTGGAGCTTTCAAAACTGCAAGTTTACTAATAGAGTGAACTAAGTTGTTTTTTTTATAAATATAATAAGCTGATTATTTGTTTCTGCCTATAAGCATAAAAGAATAAGTTGTTTCCAATCCCTAAGACCAACTTTCTCAACAGTAAACTGACTTATGACAGGAAGATCCATCTCAAGTCCAACATGCTCCAGAAGCTTGAAACCGTCCATGTCAGGCATGTTAACATCACTAATTACAATGTCAAAGCCATCTTTTCTTTCACGAAGCAGATCCAGAGCCTCAATAGCTAGTCCACATGTAGTAACTAAAACAACAACAATAAGAATCAATGAAAAAGAAGAGATCCTGGGATACAAATATTAGGAAAAACGTAAGCAATTTTGTTTCTTTAAATAGAACCATCATCTGCTATAGCAACTTAGCAAGTGTTGTGTATAGCTACAACAATGTTTCTACAAATTGTGTTATCGGAAAGGATAGCATGAACAGAAGACTACTAAGACCAGTTAAAAATATATTGAACCGGCATTTAAGGTTAAGGATTTGTATGAAATTATGTTTTCTGCATTTGGTTTAACAAAGATGAACTTTGTCATCCTCTCCTTTTCTCCCGTTTCTAGAAAATTATATTTCCTTAAGCCAAAACATGCAAACAAACTTACAAAGAAGCATGAAGCAGGTTCAAAAACAGTAACATAGTATAAATGAGCAAAGGCTTATGTTCAAAGTTTAGACCATAAGCTGCTTAAATATTCCATCATTTTCAGAAACTCAGCCAAACTATCCAATTACAAAAAAATGTTAACTCAAAACATTCCAATCAATAGATAGTAGAGTCACATATGAACCGGGATTGCCATCATATTATCTACAACAACATTACAACAATACCCAATCCCGGCTGGGTATGGGGGAGGTAAGATGTAGACAATCATAACTCTACACAGATTGCTTCCCGAGAGACCTCCGGCAGCAAAAGAGAGATAAAATAAATAAATAAAATAGATTTAAAAAATAAAAATAAAATAAAAAATAATAAGAGAAATAAAAATAGCAGTATAAATAAATTAAAATGAAACAAATAAGATAATGTTTTTGCATTCATATCTGCCATATCATATTATCTATTTACAATAAACACCTTGTACTTTCAAGTTTTCCTTCATAAATTTTTATTGCAATCTTCTTTGCATTCATATCTGCCATATCAATTTCTGCTTATACCTCTCTTGATTATCAACAGTAATGGCTAATCTACGATGACATATTAGCATAGACTATTTTCTACTCTATTTTGTTGTTAAGTTTCTGACTGAAGGAAATAATCTATGGTTATAGTCTAACTATAAAAGGCGTACTTTAAAAGGAAGAGATAAAAGAATGTCAGGATCAAGTATTGAGACCTAAATCTTCTGTATCCACTGTCATCTTTCGTATGATGTTTAATTTCTACTTTTATCAAAAAAGAAATCTTTTGAACAACCTTGTTAATGTAATGATTACTAGCTTCATGATGCCTTTGTTGTCTATTAACTATTCTTGCACATATTGTCATGTTATTAAAAACTTTGTTAATGTAATGAACAACTTAGTTGCTTTAAATTTTAAACGAAACCTCAGCCTGAATGCCACGACCATCAAGATGGAAAGTTAACCTCTTCCGTACTGAAAAGAAAAGGGTAGTGCCAAACTCTAAATAACCTCATAAATAATCGTTCATATTGACGTGAAGGAATCAAGTAAGCTATAAAATCTAAGTTCACCATGAGCTCTGATCTAATATATAAAGTTTCTCAGCAAATAGAGATTAAATTCCAGATAAAGTGCAAGAAAACATAATAACTTCTACCCATTAGTTCATACAAGATGTTAATTGCAACTTAAGAGTTGAATCCCCATCCTAACAATGTCTTATACTTGAATCATGAATAGTTGGGCCTACATACTTGAATCATGAATAGTTGGGCCTACATACTAATATACCACACTGCTTGAATTGATTGCTAGCATTCTAGCCAACTCTTCTGTTTTGTTTAGGACATCATACTCTGTAATATGAGTGACTCACAAAACACATACTTTGGTTTATTCCTCAACTGAGCTGACACTTCACTAACAAAAAAAAGAAACTTACTCAAGAAAACATTATGTCTAACACCTAAAATTTGAAACCTTAACCTAGGTCAAAATATTCACTCAAAGCTTAACTTCGATAATATAACTTCGCTCTGTATATGAGTGATATACATAAAAAATGAATAACTCAAATGATATCTACATAAACAAACAAAAAATGACGAAAATTCACTCAAACAAAATACACATTTGTAAACACGAGCTAGAACGAATCAGATAAAGAAAAACAAAAACAATTAGCGATGAAATAATAACCTTCATAAGTGCACTTCTTAAGCATCTTCTCTAGAATTTTCAACCAAGTAGGATCATCATCGACGACAAGCACACGAAGACCTGCCGGAAAAACATCCGCTCTCGGCGATGAAAATCCGTTTATTCCTTCCGTCATCGGAGAAGACAAATTAGTGAAAACACGTGACGTAGGGATGGTTCTTCGGTGCTGGAGTTCCGTTGGTTTGAGCGTTAATCGGAAATGGAGTGAAGTTAGCAGTGGTATGTATAAGAGAGGGAGGGAGACGAATATTTGGCGCCGGCAATAAGCTAGCTAGTAGTTTACCAACGGTCCCTGTTGTTAAATTAAGGGAATATTGCGCTTTACACCCCTTCGGATTACGATCTTTGTATTTGTACACTTTCGGTTTAAGAAATTGCCTATAACACCATCCACTTTGCACGGATATTCACTTGTTATCTTCTAAACAAATATTTTTATTATTCTTTTTTTTAATGTTCTTTCGAGTTTTCAAAATACGTGAGTATGTTCAAAAATTAAGTGTTAGTCCGAAATCTGTTTTTGACAGTAACTAATCCCAAAACATTTCTTGCTATTAACATTGACCTTTTTCTAACTAACACATTATATAAATGGAACCTTCGCAATACAATTAGACTACTTTAACGTATATACAAAACCCGGAGTCATACTCATGATCGCTGGGTACTTTACACATACAAAACATATACATTACATTTGATGTTACACCTAGGGGTGTTCACTGATTGGATAAAACCGAATTACAGAACCGAAAATTTTGGATCGGACTATTTGGTTCGGATATTTTGGATTTTTGGATCGGATTGGATCAAAACCGAATAA
>JAUEJL010074340.1:0-16147 GCA_032274825.1 Drosophyllum lusitanicum | reverse complement strand
ACCTTTATCAAACAGCATGTCACATTCAGAAGCAGATTCATTCAGAGCCTTTGAATTATTCAGACCACAGAATCATTTAGTGTTTAATCATTCTGTTTTAACAAACAGTCCCTTAGTGTGTTTTTTTACAACTCCGTTTGGTTTTCTCTTTTCGGGTTTTTTCCTTTCCAATTTCTTATCGTTATTATTAGTTATGATTATAAATATTAATCAAAGAATATTTAAAAAATATATAATTTGTATTATTATATATAGATACTAATATTATTAGTAATAAACCGAACTAATTAAATATTTATTATTAATAAACAATTTAAGAGATTTGTTTGAAATTATACTTTAACACCTTTAATAACGTCTTTTTTTATCATAAATAGATATATTAGCCTAATCTAAAGATGTCTACAACTATATACATAAGTTTTAATTTCAATATCTTGAAAATCCTTTTCCTTTGGAAAATTTTGTCTATATACCCCGTCACAACGCGCGGGTTGAAAACCTTGTTGATAAACACATGTAAGCTAGGCTCAAAATAGTTTATCAATTTGCTCGAAGAAGGTCAACCCTTAAAACATTGGTATAAGGATTTGGAAAGATTATTCAATTCCGGTTAAAGCCAATGCTTGAACCAAAAATAAGCGGGAAAGGAATTGCCACCAACTCCTTCCGGTTATTGCAAACCGAATGGCCCTTGTGGGTATCTTTCTCATATTAGTCGATTCAAACACGAAAATACCTCTACTTAACCTAGCTATTAGAACAATCATGTGTCAATCACCCAACAGCGTGAGTTGCTTTTGTTATTAAAAGACGGCAAGTGTTTTAATCAGGTTACCCAATGACCTAAGAGGAGTAGAGTAAAAAGCCATTTTATAGCGGGATCCAAAAAGCGACTATCTTCAAAAACTACTCATACGAATTCTTCAATCTGTCCACTTGATTCTTCACATCTATTTGCATCTATTACAGCGATTGGACGTTGTGTAAAAATATCCAGAAAAGCAACGTTAAATTCCAATATTAAACCCTTGTGATATGGCATCTTATAATCGACATTCAAACTATCAGCATCTCAAGCCAAACGTAGCTCTTTCGTCAACTGTTTGCTTCATTTCTAGTATCTTCATTAGTCTCTAAAAGCAAACTCCAACAAGCAGCTTTTAGGTTTTAGGCTTCTTTGGCAGGCCCATATCTCCAGGCTCGGATTTCCGTTTTATACCCAAGAAGTGTTCGACCTGAAATATACAGAAGGAAATAAGTACTATCATCACAAAATTAGAGAAAGAATCTTACTAAGTAATGAACAAAGGTGATCAGAGTTAAAACTCAACAACAAATCTGCCACATGATAAAGTGAAGGGGATGAGAAGATGGTGTGTAACGAGATGCAATAAGCCACCAACCTTACTGTTGCCAAGCATGGGTGTCAAGCTCCCAGGGAAGTCCTCCATTGTAGCAAAACCACTTCTGGGATCACTTGTTTGCCTATAAAAATTCAAGATTAAAAAAAGAACACAAAGAAGGAAAACTATTGTCAAAAACAATGACAACAAAGAAATTTATACACAAAATTAAACAAGTGAATGAAAATATTATATTAAAAATATTCTTGTTAATTTGAGTTACACAAGATTAAACAAGCAATTAAAGATATTGTATATAATATCTGGGTGTTTTACTATACAGTTATGTTATTATACTATATTGTAATAGGAATAAGAGTCCGCCATACCCTGGTTTGACGTGGCCGCTAAGAACAAGATAAGGTGCTTTCATCTTAGATTGAGCTTCCCTCATTCTCTCAACAGACAATGATGGTGTGTCTGCATTCCTCATTTGCTTCACTTTCAGCTCCTCTTGATATTGTCGCATGCGCTTTTCTTGCTTCATTTTTCCAGGCCCTTTCCCATGGAATTTATGTGAAATCAGCCTAAAAGCCTCCTTGGGAGTCAGCTGCTCAAACAAGTGGATCTCAGTTAGGTATATAACATAATTACTCTTCAAACTGTCTTCTTGAAACAGATTTACATACCGTCTACATCAGTGAAAATACTTGGATAGATTTCGGACAGGCTAACTAACTATATATATATATAGAGAGAGAGAGTACGTACAATTCTTCCATATTCATCAGTCCTCTCGATACGTATCTCTTTTTTATCATCATTCTCGTTAACGAGGCCAACAAGCTTACTCTTTTTCTTGTCCATATTCCGACCACCCCATTCAACAGTGTCTTTAAGAGTTCCACGGTCCTTAAGTAGCCGAAGTGCGCCAGATAAACCTTTGCCAAGTGAACTCTCATGAATCGTTTCATCTGGTTTTATAATTTCTTCCTCCTCATCTGCCATCTTTTCATTCTCAGCATCTTTGACCTCAGCCCACCCACCATCTTCAACTTTTTCTTCTTCATCTCTTGATGCTGGTGCTACATCCTCCTCCATAAAAACATCTTGACCACCAGGGTTGTGAGCTTCTGAAAAGACAGAATCGAAAATACAACGAATTTTTAAAACAACTGCATTAGGCAGCATCTTCTTATAATGTGATGGATGGAATAGGAGGAACTAAGCGTGATGTTTGATTGGCCATTAGGGAATGGAAAGAGTCATTTAAGCATACTTGCACAATCGAAAAGTATCTATTCAGAAAGAGCAAATTGCCGAAAAAGGTCACATAAATATCAAAATTTGTCTAATAAAGGTAACGTCGAATTGATGATAAATTTCAATTTGTAACAAAAACAGGTGACCTGAATGACCTATTAGCTGCCTAGTCAGCAGGCTAAGAGAGACATGGCAAGCCATGTAAGCACCACATCACCACCTCCGTGCTCCGTGACATGGCAATTTATGTCTCCGTATTTAAAATTTTTATTTTTTAATAGTAAATAATTTATTTAAAAAGCGAACACACGCTAAGAACCCATAACAAACAGATCTGTAGTCAAATCCACACAAATCGAACACACGCTAAGAACACTAATCCAAACGATTCAAGATGATGACGAAAAAAGTAATGTTCTTAAAATTTATCGTCATCACCGACGTTTACCGCCACCACCTACGTTGACCAACGAAGATTCTCACAAACCCTAACACGAGGACACCACTGCCTGAACCGTTGGAACCACCAAGAAAAATACAAAATCAAATTATGGATATAGATGAGAGAGATAACCCACACACGTACGCGAAGTCTTAAACATGAACATAGATACGTACACGATACCCCTTTGTTGTTACAAATTGAAATTCCCCATCCTTTCTTGGCCTAAAAAACTGGGCACTACCTTCATTGGTAAATTTCGACATATGTTATCTTTCTAGGCAATTTCGACATGCTATGATGGTAACAAGTTACCTTTTATATTAGAAACTGAAATTTAGAATATATTTACCCATTCAAAAATAGAAACTTAACTAAAATAAATGAAAGCCTCATAAACTACCAACATTGTTGTATGCTAGATTAAATGGGTCAATTTTGACTTAAATGTTTTTATCTCTAAAAGGTCAAATGGCCGAATGGGGTTAAGCGAAATGATTTAACCATAAACAAAACGGGTTAAACAGGATAAAAACCATCCAAAGTGTATTCTAATGCATGAAAACCTCCTATTCTTTTATAATAACATATTTTTTGTAACGATATTTCGCAAAATTGAAAATTACTTTTAAAAAAGAAAGATTGAAAATGTCTGTGGCTCAACCCAACTCAAATGACCCACCATTTTCCAACCTATATTGTGTGCAGAGATAAAAGTCTTGCAGCTGATAATAAGAATACGACTAGCATACCTTCATCAAGCTGAAGACCCCATACAAATTCTTCCATCTCTGTGAAAACAACTTTATTTTCTTCTTGTGGCTCTGCATCCTCATTCTTAGTAGTGGAAGAAGAAGCAAGGAGAGCAATTGTGTGTGGTGTCCCCTCATCTTGCTTTTTAAGAGCAACTTTTCTTGCTCGTTGTAACGATTTATGAAGATCATCATCCTCATCATCACCAAATACTATATTATCTTCATCCTCCTTTTGAACAGTAAGAGTCTGCTCCATACGTAATAATTTAGATGCTTCATCTGCCTTAATATACGCAGATTGGAATGCATTACTTCTCTTTTCTGCCTCAGATCTCTCTTGTTCCTCTTTAAGGGCCTGCCTTTTTCCATCGGCCCTTGAACCCCGATCCCCAGCACCTAACCCTGCAGACCGAGCTTCTGCCTCAAGGGCCTCGATATCAAGTTTATCTTTTTTCCTCAGTGATTTCTTTTTCTTGGGCTTTTTAAACTTTAGCATCTCTTCACTAGTATAAAAATCTGTTGAGACCTTCGCAGATGAAGTGAGATCTTCAAAACGGGTCGTCACAGATGCACCACCTATCCTTCTCCGGAGCTGCAAGTAAACAGCTGTTTATCAATTATCCCTTCAAGGAAGTTATTAATCGGAAGGAAAAAAAAGATTTGCATGCATATGAAGACCACATGTTTTCACATTCTGAGCAAAGTATGCAACCTACGTTCTTTAACCAACTTTTTTTCGTCAAACGATGCTTTTTTATGTCAGTATCACTTTCCAGGACACACATTGATGATTTTTCCAGATTATGACAAGGCCGTCCATGTAAGCAATCTAGTTATTGAAATGATCAACTTCAGCTAGATATGGATATTTTTTTATTATTTTTTCTGTTTGTGTGTGCATGTGGTGTTCTTAGTGTTCAATAACCAACAAACGAACTTCTAACACATCTAATTTTTCAAACCAAACCTGTTTGCTATTTTTGCTTTCTTGCTAACTGACTAAATTTGTTTTTTAAATCTATAAAGTATGTCATGACTTGTTATGGTTGATGAATGCCAATAACACACAGTACAACACCGGAAACCCATATCTGAATCCCCTAAACCAAAAAAAAAACATAGTTTTTTCTTTGGATTACAAACAAGAAGCAACAGCCAGCGGTGGCAAAAGGAATCAAACAACAAAACAAGTAAAAGTTACCTCCTCCAATTTTTTCTCAGCTTCACCACTAAAGCGGCCTTTTTCATCAAGTGTTACACCCTGAAAGAAAGTATATGGTCAAGAAATAATAAATATGTCATCAAACATATGAATCAAGCTGAAATAGTCACCTCGTTCACAACAGGATCATCATATTGCGGAAGCATTTTCTTTTCAGATCCAGGCTCTTCATTAAACCTATCAGACAGAAAGACCAGAAAGCAAGATTAGGTATACTAATCAAATTGGCAACAAAAAGAAAACCAAAAATATAGATTAATTGACTTTCAAGAGGTTGATTGGCTCTCTCATGGTTTACTTTTGAGAGGTATACCGACACTCACAATGATACAAAAACCACGGTGACTCAACTCCTCATTTGAGAAAGATTGCTACGAGGATAATTTAGTTAACTGCTAGTTCGTCAGGATGTGAAAGGCATTAAAACACGTTTGAAGGAGTTGGTAACTTTTCAGTTTTAACTTTAAATGTTAAGTAATTAATTAAATACATATCATAAATTTACTTGAACTTTTTGTTACTTAATTTTAACTATGTAGGTACATACAAAAAAGAGAAATAGATTAGAGGCAACAAAATTGAATAATCTTGATTTTGTTCAATTTTATGCAAACTTGATGGAAAAAAACAAGAAAAGAATGGCGGGAGATGTCAAGGTACTTCTAGTGAAGGATTCAAGTGAGGCGCAGAATTTGAATGTTGAGGATGATGTAGATCAAGTTGAGATGGGACTATCTAGGGAGATGGTTGGTGAAGCCACGGGTTCGGATGAATATTTAAGAGCTCGAAGAAGCGCTAGATCAAGAGAACCTTCTGAGAAAGAATTTGGGTCTGAGTAAAAAAGAAGTAGATGAGGAAGGGAAGTTGAATATGAGTTGAATGGACTTTAAATCATTGGACAATAGGGATAACACAATGAGGGAGCATCGATGCAATAACAATACTAATGAACAAAAATTTATGTGTGGAAGTATTTGAAGTTCTGAACAATTATGTTAGCGTTTCTAAATATATTTCTTGGCTCCAATGAACAATTATCTTTATATTTGAGTATTTAGGAACATGCAGTATGTATAATTTTGAAATTTACATATAAAAAATTCCAATCCGAGTACTCCCCGCCTAGGTCAATACTTGCTACTCCCCCGCCGGCCGCTCGAGTACCGCCTAGCGAGTTTTACAACATTGCTATTTATAATAAAAGGACGAAAATCCTTATAAACTCTTTTTCCTAATGTTCATCTAATATAAAACTCTATCCAAATTATAGAATATATCTACTAAATAATAAAGATATCAACTAATAATACTAGTACTAATTTCCTCATCTAATAATAGTATTATTAAAAAAGCCGAGGACTATCAATTAGCTTCTGAAACTATTACTAGGAAATAGAGATGGTAAAACAAGTAGGGAGTGGGATAAATAACGGTTTGTACTTGTTTGAGTTAAAGTTGAGTTGATTTGGAACAATTTTTTTGTCCAAAATTTTTAAAAAATATATTAAGAAATTAGTTTCAAATAAGATTACAAAAGTTATATTTTCAAATATAAACTAATTTGAATAAAAAGATTTAGAAGGTTTTATGCATTAATGTTCTTAGACCCATTTGACCAACTTCATACACACAGTTAAATTAGATTTTTAATGGCTCGGATATAAACTTTTAAAACATAACAAAATTATATTTAAAAAATAGATTTATATATTAGATGCACAGTGCATCTAGTCAGATGTCCTAGTTTTTAGCCGTTAGATTATATTTTTAATGGCTCGGATATGTGATCTCTGTTCTCCGTAAAACAATAATTCTCCGTTGAGGGAGGGAGGGAGGGAGCGAGCGAGCGTGCGTGTTTGTATGTATAACCAAATTAGATATATAAGAATAAACCCGTACCGACCTTTTCATGAGTAAACCCATACCAGAAAACCCCACAAGAAGTCAAGTATGAAACTTACTTATCATCGAAAACTCCACTTTTCTTTTTAGCTGCCTTATAAGCCTCATTTCTCCGCCTTTGCTCACCGATCTCCACATTCTCAAGCATATCAATCTCTGGTGTATACAATGTAAAGTCACCTTAGGAAATCTGGGTTCAGCAGAAAAGCACTAAAGATGACAGAAAGAAATTGAGAAAGAAACGGAGAAAAAGTAGGGAAACTTATTTACCTTGGTTAATGTCACCATCAGCGAGTATGTTCTGATCTTTAAGTGTCAAAACAACAGCACCTCCTTCAATCACCTTGTCAAGGCCATCAAGAACTTTAAACCCAGCAAGGTCACCTGCCAACATTATATAAAGGAAGCTTTAAGACAATCTTAATAGATAGGGTACATATTAGAGGCTGTCAAATGGGCAAGTAATCCTTTATAAGGGTTGAAATGGATTAGATTGGTTGTCACCCAAGAAAGAAGTTTCCAGTTTATATAATGTTATAAAACTAATGTGTCAAATATGATTATAGAAAAGAAACTGTACTAATACAACACTGATCTTTAAGATTAGAAGTTTGTATACATTTAGATACAACAGATTTGAATAGTTTCCTTTTCTACTAATTCTTTTATGGAAATACAACTCTTCACCATAAACAAACATCTAGAATTTGAGGATAGGTAACTAAAGTGATGTACATGTGAGAAGAAAACCGTACGAGATGTATGCTGCCGAGCTGGCGGTTCGTCTTCATCCTCTCCTTGAGTCATATTGTCCTGAATTTTTAAAAAATTTACAGTCATCAGATACAAGTCCGCAAAAATCAGTCTTATTCACAAAAACCAACAAATCAGGAAAATGCAACCAACCTGCTCCTCAAACATCTTTGAGAGATACAAAGCTTTCTCCTTTTCAACATTCCTCTTCTCCTCGAGTTTTCGGCTTTTAGTAACCCATGATAACACATCTGAGGTGTCTTCCGAACTTTTCTTCAGTCTTTCTTCCTTCATTCTAACACCAAATTTAACAAATAGTATAAGTGTATAACACTTGTTAAACAAATTCTGAATAGACAAGTGAACCCAGCTTTTTATAGCTCCAAGTTCCACGTAAGAGAAAACAATCACTATAATATCGTAAAAAACATCACTTCGTCCTGAAATGAGCTATGCCCAGCAATGCACCAATTTCAAAAAAAAACATGAAATTATATGATAAAGGAAAAAGAAGCACCTTCTCAATCCTGAATCCATCTGAAACTGACTAAGGGGGTGTTTGAGATTGCGATTTGAAAATACTCAGATTATGCGTTTTTAGTAATCAGAATCAGATAATCAACTGTAAGCCTGTAACAGATTGTGCTGCAAAATAGTAGTGTTTGGATTTGATTATGTTGATTGTCGCTTCATATCGCAACGATCAGATAATCAGTTTTATAGTGTTTAGCAAATTAGATTAACTGATCTAAAAGGGTAAGATGACAATAATCAGAAAATCAGTTTGAAAAAAGCAACCCCAAGGTAGATTCTTAAAACTGCACTTTGTAGCCTCTAAAATGCAGATTATTGATTACTAAAAAAGACAACCCCACTTTAAACTAATTATTTGTGATTTCAAATCACAATAATGAGATAACCAATTTCTAAAAGCAATCCCAAACACCCCATAAAATAACAATAGTGGTCTAATCTAAAACACAAAAAAAATAAAACTAAGCATCAAGACTGTTGCCAAATAGTTTAAATAAAGAAAAACTGCGAAGTTGCCACATTACAAGATAATCAAAACTAAACCATCGTTTACCATCTTAATGCAAAAAATAATAGCATTAACTAAAGCTATCTCCCTCTCCCATTCACTCATCACAGTACACTTTTATCAGCTTTCTCACATTAATAAAAAGGATGTAATCTTTGTTAATTTCACAATAACCTTTCCTAACCATCGCCTGATGCCCTACGAGGTAAGGCACTGTCTGGGTTTCAATAAGGGAGGGATGGTAGAGAAATGACCACAGTAACAATTAGATCACATACATCTGAGCAAATGGTCCCCACTCCCCACCCCCCCCCCCCGGTGGAGGAGCACTAACCGGGAAAAACTCCTTTAAAAAACTTCATAATAGTAATAGTAGTACTTCTAGTAAATGGTTAACTTCTTGATTGTAAAATGAGAAAAACAAACAAACTTGTGGTTAAAAAATCCATGTAGAAGCCACTAATAAGTAATAACTAAAGAAGAAAGATCAACAACAACATCATAACCCAATCCCACCAGGGGGGGTATGGGAACCAACGATGAAACAAAAAAACCAACATCTGCCAGGGAAGAAATCGCATGGAGGAAACTTCATGGGATGAAAGATGGAGCAGAGACAAAAAAGCAATAAAAGATTAAATGAAGAAAAGAAAGGTGCAAGGCAAATAAGAGTTGTCAACTGAACAAAAGTCATGTGAAAAGTATGGTTGTACATGGTTGAGCATTCAAATTCTAAGATTCTTGTGAAACTCATTTTTAGCTAAACAATGTGGTAAATTATAGAAATGTAGCCTTCCTGTTTCAAATAGAAGGCTAAATTAACTCGCAGCATTCGCACATACAAGCATTAAAGTCGTGTTCTGAAATCTGAAACAACAAAATCCCAGCAAATTAAAGAAATATGAAAACTGCATGCGCTGCAACTAGTATAGCCCTTTTGTAACCATAGAGGTTTGTAGGGTGCAGACCTGATACCTTTGCAAGTGTATTAAAAAAAGTCCCACGGCAACCCGCAAACCAGTTTTTTATTAAGTCTATAATTGAACCAAACATATCCGGTACCAATTCAGTATAGTCCTTGGGTTTTTAGTCCCAACCCAACCCTTGTCAACAGAATAAATGTAAATAGAAAATGGATGGAAAAATAGATGATGGATGTTACTCACCTCATAATGCGGTCTTGGATTTCAGATGCAGACTGTTGCAATCCTTCGTGCCCATCTTCGGCATTGGCTTCATTCTTAAGGACTTTACCTTCATCGATGTCACGATGAGAGTGAGACCCCCCAGTACCATGCTTACTTGTATCCTTGTACTGACCATCCTCGGAATCTGAATCTTTACTTCCATCATGAAACTCTTCATTTTGCTTCCGACTCGCTCTATCTCTTTCTCTCTCCCCATGAGTTTCTCTCTCTTTGTTTCTCACTCTCTCTTTTTCACGTGTCCTCTCTTTCCCTTTATCAGTTCCCTTCTCACGATCTTTATCCTTGCCACGATCTTTATCACGGTATTTTTCCCGATCATTTTCTTTATCCCTCACCTTATCTCGGGTGCTATCCTTTTCACGATCATCTCCATCTTCCCTTCTTTGGGAATGCCTGCTAACATCTTCCACCAAACCTTTGTCTCTCTCTTTTGACCCATCACTGATCTTTGACTTTTCCCGATCTCGACTTCTTTGATCCTTCTCTTCTCTTCGACTACTCCTACTTTTCTCCTTAATACGATGCTTTGTTTCCCGCACTTTATCATCTTCCAAATCATCATATCCTGCCTTCCACCTCTCACCCACGGGAGACTCATCCTGATCCCCAGTCTCAATACTTCTCTCGCGTCTTGTATCTGACCGCCCCATATCTATAATGACTCGAAAAAATAAAAATGCAAAGAAATTGCACCGGCTTGAATGAGTAAGTGAGATGGTCAAGCTGTCACCAACCAATAAAAGAAAAGATACCTGTTCAATAATAAGTTAGTATGTATTTTAATGTAGTAAAAAGCGTAAACACTCCAGTAAAGTTATTAATGCAAGAATATAAGTCGCAAAGGCGTTCGAAGTATGCAGAATCAAGATTAAAGGCCATATAAAGAACATATGTACTGATTGATACAAAGTTATCAGATATCCAAAGTCATGAGAAAACTTAATAGATTCAATTCAACATGTGATGTACTTCATACTAGCCTGAACGTATAGTCATGATTACCAAGTATAGTAAGAAAAACGAACAGCATGAAGTGGCGGATCCAGAAATTTGGGATAACGGGGGCCTATATTCTAAGTAGTCGATAGAGCATTGAAAAAGTAGAGCTACCAGCTACGTTTGGTAGCATTTATCTTTGAAGATTCTCCACTAGTACCATCGGATGTTGGCAAAGACGATGATTTTCTCTTCTAGAATCTTTCCATTTTTCTGGCCAACTAACATAACAAATACAAGTTTTAAATAAAAAATACAACAATTAACTATTAACTATTAATCCTGTGTACTATTTAACAATTAACAAATACCACAATTAACATTAATTACTAACCCAAATACTTTAAATCAGTTAACAATTAACCATAGTTAAATAGAATATAATTATATAAGCCCTAAATTGAGTAGGAAATTGAGGCAGCGACATCTCCTTACCTAACCTCACAAATCACAATTCACAAATAGAAAATATCTACTTCAAAAAATGGAGGGGGCTGTTGAATCGATGGCTTTCGTTTGAGAGATAGAGGGAGGGATATTAAGAAATGAAGAGATCGAGACTTACAAAATGGAGGGGCTGCCGTTCAATCGAGGGCTCGGGTGAGTGGGGCTGCCGGCTGCGTTTGCTTCTGCAGGTCTACGACTGTGGACTGTGGAGATGTGGAATGGCTGCTGTAGTGCTGTTGAGGGTTTCAAGAGTCGATATGTTCGGTTACGTTCAAGCTTTCAGTCGATCGAGAGTTTCAAAACTGCAGATGAAGTTGCGTGTAGGTACATAGTTTTCTTCGAGGGAGATTATATTGCAGTGGGCCTAAAACTTTAAGCCCGTGTAAGTACTGATAGAAAATTTTGGGCCATTGGGGGCCTCTCCCCTCCTCGGGCTCCTGCTCATAACATGGATCCGCCGGTGAGAGTATGTGATGGCTTACTTCCTAGTCACTAAATAGTCTTGCAGTTATCTTGGTTAAAAATTAAATGTCGGTTACGGACCGTAATTTGAAATACTGGTTATCATGGTGAGATATCAGTGGGACATTGAATTTTTATATTATGTAGAAGATACACACACATGTATATATATAATCAAAAACATAAAAAAATTAAATAAAAAGCATAGAACTCTAAGTCGAAATCGTACAGGAAGAAAGAAGAGGTATGTTGTATAGAAAAAAGAAAGAAGAAGGCATCTGTTTGTCACTCGTAAAAGAATGAAAGAAGGAAGGTAAAGGTGTGTTAATTAGGTTTTAGGTTGAGAAATGGACTATTAAAGTGGACAAAAGAAAATCTCGGTCAAATCTCGGCGAGATTTTCCGTTCCGATATTTACAACCGGTATTTTTCCTATGTCCGAGAACCAAGATCTCGCTGAGGTTAACTGCAGAGGTAAACAATGGATGTTTGTCATTGGTTATCATCCTAGCGAACATCAAGAAAGCCTAGTAAGGAATAAGGTACAAAGCTCTCTATAACACCGCAAATTTTAACTTATTTTTTTATATCTGCGGAAGCGTATATAATATAAATACAACATGTTTACAAAATTATTTTAAGTAAACAATAACCATACTGCTTTCAAAACATTAGTATATCAAAACCCAATGTTACATGGTTTACAAACGGCTCATCAAATATATATATCAGAGTGGCGGTCAATTATTCCTAAATCGAACACCAACTCCCAACTCAACAATTGTACTTACCAAAACCTGCAAAATGGAATGGAATGTGGGGATTAGCACAAAGCTAAGTGAATGAAAGCTTAACCAACGAAACAACATCAGCCACAACAGAATGACACAACAACAACAAGTAAACAAGCAATCGAGAGGACCGGTGGTTCTGCAGAACCTGCAACCAATGCCGGCCTAGCAGAGATTTTACCGAGAGCACGCAGGCTGTTCTCGCACAGTAATGCCCTTAAGTTGCAACGAATGCATCAAAAGAGCTAGTACTGATTAGCCGATAGCGAACGGCCCAGCCAAGCTAACCTCCCCTTATCCATGTGCACATATCATAGACGCAGCGATTAATTAACACATAACCAGTTAATCAATCACTAGACTAAACAGGCTATCAAAGTGTCAATCAACAAACCATTGCAACCATAACCGTTACAACCAATAACCACTCGTGGGTTAAAAGTCCACTCGCCTGTGTTCACCAGTCTCCAAGCTTAGTTGTCTAATATCACCGAGTCTTCTCTTTTCCTGAGAACACACCACAACACGAATTAGTAATGTAGTCCCAAATAACTCAAAACCCAAGTTATTTCACAAGCGGGTCAAAACTAACCCGATTCAACCAACTCATAAAATCCATCATAAAACACATGTCCAGCTAGCATATAACCTATTTACATGATTTATAACATATAGAAACCAACTTGACATGCACAAGGTTCATCAAAAGCTACTTCTTAAATTAAAGTGTATAATCACCATATAATACTCCATATACAGTTTTCATCATCAAACTAATCCATTTCTCTCAAGTAAACCATGCTAGAACTAAGTATAACGGATAAGAACATCATACAACATCCAAAAATTAAAAACAAAAAACACAAGCCCTTGCAGTCGCAAGAATAATCCTTTGCGGTCCCACTCAATTAATTATTAACCAACGAGGTATTATTTATGACCCTCATCTAAAAACGAATCTAAAGGTTCAATTAACACATAAATATATATAATTATATATTTCCACTTTTAACCTCATGGCTCTATTTTTAATAATCCTATAAAAATAGCAAATAAATAAACATTAAACTTACCACCACACATAATTACTAGGCAAAAAACGAGGATGTTACACTCTCTCTAAATCTCCTTTGTGTTCCTTACATCGGTCATCTTAGGTTTCCTTTAGACTTACTTAGCTCACAACAAACGGTGAACCATAACACAGGTATACAGGAAAAAGCCATAATGAATTAACAGCCGACGCTAGTTGTAATAGTTATTAGTATGATGACGAAACCACTGGTCTTGAATTACTTCAAAATCCATAGTAAAAGACACCTTTAAGCAAAAAAGACAACACGAAGATAAATTGCATATGTTTTGAACATACCCCTAAAATGTTTGTGGCAATCTCACCCTCTATGTTATTGTATCTACGCTTCTCTTCTAGCAACACCAAGCACTTTACATGTGTTCCATCTAATGCTCTTATGCTCCTACAAAGTTCTAAAACCAAAAACAAAACAAAAAAAGATATTATACATTTCTAATTGCTATGTAAGTGTACCACAATATTATAATGATTGAATAATACCTTGAAAAATTTCCATCTTTAATCAATAGAATCTTTAAGCAAGGGTTCAAGTTTCTTAAGCAAATGTGAATACAATCTTATCACTGCATTACAAACCTGACACAAACATCTACTTATAGTTTCTCCGGAACAATAAAAACGACAAAACATTACTCGACTTTTAACATTATAGCCTACAATGTAAAGAAAAATGGCTACTTGTTCGTCAAGATCCATATTCCTACTTGCTTTTTAACTGCTCCTAGTGTTTTAAGCATGTCGCGTGACTTTGTGAAACACATTCAACTCATCCGAACTTCTGATGTGGACATAATGTAATTCTCGTATATGTGCCTATACATACTGAATATCGATCTATTTTGTCAGGTAACGAATAAGTGAATAAGTGGTTTATCCATTTTGTATATGACTACCACCATATAAAGTGATAACAAGACAAGCAACAAGTGTAATTAATTGGTTCCACAAAATCAATGTTTCTCCTTTGCTTACATTTACATGTTAAACTAAGTCGGTCCATTTCAAGTGTATACAAAGTTAATTGAAATTTTTCACAAACAAAACATACACGTAACATGAAATTAAACGTGCTAAACAAAAAAAACATAAACTGGACACATGTAATCGAACATACAACAATAAAATCGAACATACAGCCCTAAATACAATTCAAACATAAAATCCCCAAAATCGAACACAGTTTGCAATCCATAACAACTCAAACAAATGTATTTGAACATACTGCCCTAAAATCGAATGTACAGTTTGCAATCAATCACAAAATCGAACATACAGAGAAACGAGCGGTGAAGGGAAGAGATAACACGAGGAGATGACTATAGATGTGATGTAAACTTGAAGACTGTCGATCTGATGAGAAAAACGACGACTGTCAATATGACGAGTGAAATCGAGCACTGCCAATACGATGAGAGAAAACGGGACGGTCTGTCGATAGATCGAATGGTCAGATTGTGGTTAAAGGTTTTGTTGGTAATTTGATAGAATTTCTCAATTGCATGCAAACCTAAAGTTCCGATAAAGTACAAACCGAAAAAAAAATTGTTGAGAGTTGTTTGTTAAAACAGAATGATTAAGCAGAAAATGATTCTATGTCCTGAATAATTTAAACGCTTAGTATGAAACTGCGTCTGAATAGGATATGTTGTTTCATAAGGGTTCTAAATGATAAAAATTACCATCTAAACATTAATAGTGATTTATTATATTATAAGATAAGATATGATTGTTTGACAAGGCAACGTGTGAAATAAATGGTATTAAAAGTAAAATACTCGGTGCTTAATGATTTCGAATGTACATTAAGGTATAATAATTCAACACAGTTCTTCTGTTTCATTCAGCACAATTTTCATTTAGATGCGGCAATCAAACATGCTGAATGTTGAATAGTTCAGCATTCAGCGCTGAATGATTCTATTCAGCAGCAAACAAACCGCCCCTTAGAATAAATCAATTTTATACATGGAGAATTTTTCTTTGGAAATTGTATTGTGCAGTTACAATCACAGAAAATGATGAAATAACTGAAGTACACTTTATTTAAGTTGTGTTCACGAGTTTTTTAACGAGGAAAAAAAAGGGAAAACCCTCAAACAATATGTTTTGAGTTTTATTTAAGGAAGAAAAAGAAATGCAAGGGGGTTTTTTGCTTATTTTGACTTCAAAACTTTCCTCTTGAAATTAGAATGTTTTAAAGGAAATGATTCTCTTCAATTTCCTTTCTTTTCATCACATACTCGTGTTTTTTAACACTTGTGAAAACTTGAAATATATATTTTATGTTGAACTAATTCTATTTTTTGGTTCATTTTTAAATTGTGGCATAATATTATAAAAAAAATTGGGTTAATTTCATATATACCCTTATTAAACATCAAAATATCTTATTTGCCCAGCTTAACTTATAAATATCCTATATA
>JAUEJL010074329.1:0-16149 GCA_032274825.1 Drosophyllum lusitanicum | reverse complement strand
TGGCGTGTGACCCAATAGGCCTATACCTCATCGGTAGTGCCATTAACTCGTTCGTGTCAGCGGGCATATTCCAACAGCTTGTTCTTCACTGTCAACTTATTCAGTTCTCTGTAGTCGATACACATCCTCATCGACCTATCTTTCTTCTTCACAAATAGGACCGGAGCTCCCCAGGGTGAAGAACTCAGCCTAATGAATTTCTTCTCAAGCAACTCTTCCAATTGCGTCATTATCTCTTTCATCTTTGAAGGAGCCAATCGATATGGTGCTTTAGCAAATGGTGCAACACCCCGAACCAAATCAATCTGAAATTCAACCTCTCTCTCGTAGCGGTAATCCCGGAAGATCATCTGGAAATACGTTGGGATATTCGTTTACCACCTCCACATCTGCTAACACATTCTTTTTCTTTGTTGAGTCCACCACATGAGCTAAGAATGTGGTGTACCCCTTCGCTAGACACTTTCGTGCCTTAAGGACCGATATCATTGCTATGTTACCTGGACATCTTTCTCCATAGGCGATAGCATGACCATACGATGGAAGAGGAACTCGGACTAACTTCTTTGAGCACACGATCTCAGCTCGATGCACAGACATCCAATCCATCCCAATCGCTACATCGAATCCCTCAATTCTCACATAAATAAGCCTCAAAGGGAAAGTAGTATCATCAATGTCAATCGTACACTCATCGTATTTCGTACACACGATAATCGGTTTCCCGACCGATATTTCAATCTCTAACGCATGTTCTAAAGGACTACGAGGCACAATAAACTGAGTACAAAACTTAGTGGACACTACAGATCTACTAGCACCCAAATCAAACAACACAATAGTAGGCAAAGAGTTAATCAAAAAAGTTCTTAAAATAACCTCATCATCTTGGTGTGCCTCTTGAGTCGTCATTTGGTAAACACGGCCGGTTGCTTTCGGGGTCAGCTTCCTTCCTGTTGCATAAGATTTCCTCTTTGGGTGTGGGGCATTCTGCGCTAATATGCCCCAGTTCACGACAATTATAGCATATTAGTTTGTCGCTCTTGCAGTTCACCGACTTATAACCCATCTTCCCGCATCAGCCGCAACACATCATTTCAACAGTGCACGGACCACTATGGTTCGAGTGCCAAGTAGTACGGTAGCTCGGTTTCCCTTGTTGCTCCACTTTATTCTTGTTGTTGTTACCACCCAGAAACTTCTTCTTGTTAGAGGACCCAAATGGCCCTTCCCCATTTCCTTTTCTTTCTACCACATTGCTCCCCTTTTTCCTCATCTTCAAATCATGCTCAATCCTCTGAGCCTCATCCATGGCATCTCCCAGATTAGATCTCAGTCTCACCGTCGGATGGTATTCATATGGCAAGCCTTCCACACGAGTGGTTGGTTTTTCTTCCAAAATCCCTGTTTCTCGCATAGCCTACCTTATCTGACTCAACTCCGCACTTATCTTTTTCAGAGCATCATCCCTTTCTTTCTTGTTGACATCCTCATACCTTTTTTGGATAGAACAAGGACCACCATGAGACGATTTGCAAGTAGTGCAAAAACTTGATTTTCCCTTGGATTTATCTTTCTTCCCGTTACCTCTCCTCGTTTCAACCATTTTCTACGCAGTAAAGTCGAGTAAGGGTAAACATCTATAAGAATCTCAAAGCAAGGAGCTACCTAACAAGCAACTCTCTCGCACACATCCCCACCCAGTCATCCAACTTGAGCTAAGCTCTGAGTCTGATTACTCAGATCTCTCATAACACAGCTCTGATACCAACTTGTAACAGTGGTGGTTTTCAAAGTTTGAGATTTACAAAAAAAATTCTAGTCAATCAGATTCATCACAACGGAGGACTTTAAAACATCCTATTTATTACAATAGATAAACCGTTTTAACCACCCATCAATATAAAAACCACCGTTACGTCAAAATCACATCATTGTTTGAAACCAAATTCATTACACAACCACAAGTCGGTTTCATTAAACATCACAAACATAAATAAACTACCCAATAGCACCCATCTCACAAGGTCACGCACCTAAGCAACCTACACGAGCACAAGACACATTTCAAAGAAACAAGTGTCAGTTTACGCTCTGTGAGTCATCTTAGTTACCACAACAAAATCATCACACTAAAACATTTACGAAACATGTTTAGGTTTAGGCATTAAATTCCAACCTGTAACTTGATCCACCCACATAGCATCATAAATTCCCGTAGAGTCAAGTATCATCGCAATCATCAATAAGTACATTATAAAAATCATATTCATCTGTTACTTCATTATCATCTCATGCATCACTACTCATCCCTAAACACCATTTTATACATCCTTCTTATTGGGGTCTATCATTATACATTTCTATCATCGCCACCCAGAATACCACATGCGTGCCTGGCAACCACTAGGATTCCAAGGTCCCCCCACACTAGCACCACATGCGTGCCTAGAAACTACTAAGTTCTAAGGTCCCCCCGCACTGGCACAAGTTCACTAAGCGTGTTCAGCAAGTCTAGTACAAAGCGGGGCGTGACTCCCACTTGTACACACACTCCTATATTCCCTCCGCTGTAGCTACTCCGACATAAGTCGTTCAGGTGAAAGTACAACCGGTGCCCATCTCTAGGCCCTCCTTTCACCCTCGCGGTGTCATGCATTTTGACCTCTATCTTCAGTCAAACACCACTCCAATATATACGCATTAAGTACAAGTATACCATGTGGTGTCATGGTTATCTAGAAACCCGACAACAAATCATCTTTGCTAGCATATCTTAGAAGGCACACTTTTCCTACTAGGCACCATCTTTTCATCTAAGAGTGTGTCCACCCCTACCTAAATCATCATAGTAATCCATCATGATCATCAGTTCATATATCTATATGTATATATGCATGCATCGCAAACATCACGTAAATCAATCGCATGTCATCAATAAATAAGTAGCATGCATTAAAAACAATCGTTAGTCAATCATAAACATTCATAAATAAGTATATCATCTTAGAAACCGTTAATACATTCAAAATAGATTTTGTCTTCATTCTCGGTTTTGTAAAAGAACTGAACTCACCTCAAACTGGACAAAAAGATCACCACAGATCTAGATTTGACGAGCTTCACACACCGATCGTTGAATCCTAGTCCTACACGCTCCAAAACACTCCTTGAGACCTCCTAAAACGAAGCCGAAGTCAAAACTTAGCCCGAAATGGTAACGCAACACTTCCCGAACCTCGGAAACACGCACCAACGAAGCTCCAACGTTAACACACGCTTTCCAGCCTTAGAATCGCTCTTAAAATGGGTAGAGTAACAGTAATAATGATAGAAAACTGTGTGAAAATGGCTTAAATGAACTCATATTTATAGACTGCCTGGAACGCGTCGCGACCACCTGACACACGCCAACTCCTGCAACACGCAAGTTCTACCACCCAAACGCGTCGTGTCGCGATCTCTTTATTCTAGAATTTTCATTTTCCTCCATTTTTTTCTTTAAGTAATAATAATACTCCAAAATTATTATTATTAACAAATAATCTCCGTAAATACATTCATTCGCTCGTTTAATAATATTACAATAATATTATCCATAATTTCGAGTCGTTACAATAATTAATGTTTTGTGGTTCACGAATTTAAAAAAGTATACAATGGTTTAAATAAGCGATGGTGTGTATAGTTACAAAATTAAAGAGAATACGTTCTTAAAAAGATATATATTATATGTATATATCTATATACATTATGAGTATGTGTGAAAATACTGAGAAGAGTGATATCCTTGTGAGATACATATCAAAGTGTTAAACATGTAATAACATATATGCTATATGCTTACGCCATGATTAAATAAATTAAGAGTAAGAGGATAATAAAAGCTATAAACATTATATATATGGCTATAGTAGTGATATCTATAGTTTATCAATATGAGTAGATGTGTGATGACAAAGTATGTGATGTATATATAAAAGATGATGTTTAAGCCAATACGACTGTATGCGATATGTGTATATGTGATGTTTATCTGAGCAAATGGCTCACCCCGCTTGTGTGCTAACTAGAGCAGACGGCTCATTGGTAGACGGCCAACTGCCCGAGGGGCAGTTATTGTCGGTCAATACCACTGTCCAGATGCTAATATAGCATCCAGGGATCGAGAACCACATATGTGTTATTAATGATTGATTATCAATGACGTTTGTTCATAACTATTTGTATGTGTTGTATATGTTATATGTATTGTGTTACCCCGATTGCCTGAGTGGCAAGAGAGATTGTCTAAGTGGCAATAGAGATGTCTGAGTGGCAAGAGAGATTGTCTGAGTGGCAATAGAGATACCCGAGTGATAAAACAAAGGCCCGAGTGACACAATTTGATGAGATTACATTTACATGCTAATTATTATCATTTGAGTATTTTGTGAAATTACTCACCGGGCCTTCTAGCTCATTCCTATTATAATTTATTCTTTGTAGGTTTTGTGATAGACAAGACTTCCACGTTGACATGCTAGAGAGTTTTTATGCAACATTAAAGGAAACTGTTTTTAAATTATACCTGAGCCTTTTGTTACTCTTTTTAATGAAGTATTATTGTTTTTTCTTGTTGCACATTTTTTTTAAATGGGCCTTACATTAATCCTTTATTTGGTAAAAATTAATATACTCTTGTCTCTAGACATTCATTTGGTCAAGATAACTTTATTTTAACTCTAAATCAAGAGATTATTCAAATTCAACTATAATATGAGATAAGATACACGGTAAATAAAATATATTACTCAAATAAAAAAAGTGTAAATATACTACGTAATATTTATTCATTTTATCATCTATACCTAAATTAAAGATTAATATAATAAAATTAATAGTTAGATGTGATAACATTATTGAACAAAAAAGATACAAGTTACAATATTTAAAACGTTGTGATAATTTTTTGATATTATATTTATCTTAATCTATAAAACATTATCTTTTATTTTATACATTTTATCTCTTATAAGCTAAAAAGTTATTCCATAAGGACATGCATATATCCTTAAGGCTGAGGTTTGAGTGAGCCATCGGGCTCCTCGCATAGACATTGCACATTGGTACGCCCCCTACCATGCAACTAGGATGACAATTGTCATCCGATCCAATCCATCTGTGATGGATATGGACGAAGTTAAATGGGTGAATATCAGATATGGAGTGAATATGGATGTTTATTGTAGCGGATATGAATAACGATTTTTCATCCATGGATGAATCCATTAACCCGAATTAAATTTGATATTAATTATAATTTTATATAATTATGTATAATTTCATATATGTATTTTAATTTTAAAACTTATATATAAATATATTAATAAAGATATATATAATTATGTAGGTTAAATCCACACTCTCTTCTATAATATTTTTGTAGAGTTGTATCAATTATATATATGTAAGTGTCGAAGTGAAAGAAACTATAATTCCTATCTTTTTTAGAAGAAAAGATGTATTTATATCGATAAAGATCATAAATTATATATAAAAATATGGTATTTTCTTTAGGGGAAAAGTTAAATAGACGGATATGGATATGAGATCACTCGATCAATTGCCGTCCCTACATGCAACCCAATTAGGTGACAATTTCTAGTCAGCCAACCCCATAGCTTCCTCTTCCCTCTTTTCTCTCTGTCTCTCTCCTTTCTTTTTCCTCAACTCTCTTTTCCCTCTCTTATTTATATATTATTAAAACTAAAATAGAAGGAAGATGAGATGAATTAGACTATAGTAACTTTTGAGTTGAAAATGACAGGTGATGCTGATATAAGAGTTGGGTTGGTGAACCCAAAACATAAGTTGATACTTGATAGTTTAAGCGTGAATAATGGTTTAAGCATCAAAGTTTTCGATTAATTTCGGTTTAACCATCAAAGTTTTTTTCTAAACGATTTTACCAAAAAGTTTTGAATTTGTTTTAATTTAAACCTTAAAGTTTTTTTCAAATGGTTTAAATCTTGAAGTTTTGTTAAAAACACGAATTAATCACTTAAGTTTTGTATGGTTTTTGGTTTTACCCTCTCTACTTGATTATGTGTTTTAGTTTTATTAAATTTAACAAAACTTAGAGGGTTAAACTATTTTTTAATAAAAATTCAAGGGTTAGATTATTTGAGAAAAAACTTTTAAGATTTAAATAAAAAAAGGTATAACTTTAAGAATTAAATCATAATAAATTCAAACTTTATGATAAAACAGTTTAAAAAAAACTTTAATTATTAAATCATTATTTACCGTAGTTTAAAACAAACACTTTAGGGATTCGGAACAGAAGAGAAAAAAGGAACTTGGAAAGTCAAACCCCTCCATATTTTCCGCCGCCGAACCGGAATATTTGTTTTGCCGGTGGAGCTATTTGTCGGTAATAGTACACACATTATTCATGCTTAAAATGTTGCATAACTCCTTCATTCTATGAATTCGTTTATTTGTACTTTGACTTCTCATATTACCCCTACTTGTGTGTGTGAATGTGAGTGTGTGTGTGTGAGAGAGAGAGTACGTTTGACTATATTCTAAAGACAGGTTCCATGAATGGTGGAAATAACATTTTCCTATTCGAAATTACAGATTTGAGAACAACCAACATATGTAATCTGATTTTGATGCTGGTGAAATCTGCAGTGTAGTAATTATTTTCTGTGGAGGAAAATCCTAGTCGATAGATCTAAAATTTCATAGCTACTTTGTATTAAATACCTAATTTAAATGGCTTGAATTATCTTTCTTGTCTTTTACTTGGATTCATAGTTTGTTTGTAAGGTCCAGTTGTTGCATGTGTATTACATTATTACGTTTTGCGTGTTTTCAGAAATAGTACATTCTTTGGTAAAAACACATGATTCATGTTTGTTGCTATTCCAAATACTTACAAACACCATATGATGTGAGGTGATATATCCTACTATTTTGTCCATTTATTCACAAGATTAACGCAAGTGTCAAAATAAATAAAGGAGATGAGGAAAGAGAATGAGTGGATTCCACATGTCATCTTGTGGTGAGTAGGAGGATGAAATAGAAAGAAAAAGAAGGAGGATATATTATTTTTCTGTGTCAATATCCCATTCAATTTTTTAATGGGTGTCCCTATTTGGACCTCCTCCCTCTCACATACCAGACATGTCACATCAATCTATTACAGTTTTCAATACGATTATACACTCACATATATCCGTCAATTTTTTTTTGAACAACAAAGTTATGTTATATGGTTGGGTCCGTAGTGGCATCCATATAGGGCAGTATGAGAGCCCCAAGCCACGCGCTATGATGGAGTAAACCCTCCTCCATTGTTTCCGGAAACTCCCACAATGAGGCTCTAACTCGAGACCTCACAACGGGGTAAAACCCTCCATACCACTAGGACAAGTCCTAGTTAGTCATATGTCAGTCTATTTAGACTAATAAGAGGGACCCTTTTTTTAATATTATTTAGACTAATAAGAGGACCCTTTTTTTAATATTGATCTAGCTGTTTTCTCAGTTAGGTCCACTCATCTCTAATTATTATAATCTAGATTTATAGTAATCCTGACTATATTCGATGACCCGTGTTTGGTGTCCCCCTGCTTTATTGTCCTTTTGCTAACACCGTGGAATCTATCAATCTCCAATCAAACTATTATTATTATTATTATTGCTGTAGTTATACTGTTTTTTCAACTTTTTTGGTAATTCCCAGTTGTCATCTTGCTGTAAAAGTGTCTACCAGGAAATTAATGATAAATTGGCAGATGAATTTATGTGTTTCATGAGAAGATTGCCAAAGGAGAAGTAGACATTCTCTCTGCAATCACTTGTTTTTGTGGCAATGGATCATCACAATAGGCCCTTTAGTGGGATTAAAAAAGATATTCAAGGAAGATTACAGTGTTACAAGCAAGATTGGGTTGGGGCACTATGTTCAGGAGCAAGGTATACAATGTTTGTATATCCTGTTAGTTAGAATGCAGTCTTACAGTAATATACAGTAGCATATAATAGCACTAAGTAATGATTAATCTGTGTCATTTGATTTGTTTTAACTCATACAATTTGCAGGATATTGGCTCCAACAGCATATATCTTTTTTGCTTCTGCTCTTCCTGTCATTGCATTTGGTGAGCAGCTGAATAGAGATACAGGTACAATCTTTATTATTATTATTATAAATGTAATATAATTTGTCGAAATTATTAAGGGTGTAGTTGTTTTTTTTCTTTTTTATATGGCCAGATGGAACATTGAGTTCAGTGGAAACTTTGACTTCTACTGCTATCTGTGGAATTGTTCATGCAATATTTGGTGGGCAGCCTCTTTTGATATTAGGAGTAGCTGAACCCACAGTAATAATGTATAACTACTTGTATGGTTTTGCCAAAGGAAGGCCAGAGTTGGGAAAGGAACTATTTCTAGCGTGGGTTGGCTGGTATGCGTGCATAGTTTACACTTAGAGGGTGTTTGGGATTGCGTTTTGAGTAAGATTATTTGATTATTGTGTTTTTGAAAATGTAAACAATAAAAAAAATAGAGAAATCATAATTTTTGAAAGAGTGGATTGTGATCTGCATAATATTGCTAAATTTATTTTAAAAACGCAGTCTTTGATTATATATGAAGCTGCATTGAGTTGTTTTCGACTTTTCGTATTATATCGATCTGCGACGTTTGTATTTAGGGTATGTTTCTGGACTGCTATCATGTTGTGTGTTCTTGCAATACTAAATGCTTGCACACTCATCTCAAGATTTACAAGGGTTGCTGGGGAGCTTTTTGGTATGCTGATTTCTGTGCTTTTTATGCAAGAGGCTGTTCGGGTATGCATATGCAGATGCATTTGCTTTTTCCTTTTGTCAAATCTGAGAATTTTTTCCATTTTAAGAAGGTTTATACACATCTACAACCGCAGGGGGTAATCAGTGAATTTCGTGTTCCGAAGGGAGAAAATAATGCAGCAGAGGAGTACCAGTTTCATTGGCTTTATACAAATGGTCTACTGGCAGTCATTTTTTCTTTTGGAATCCTCATTACTTGTTTAAAAAGTAGGGGTGCTAGATCTTGGCGTTATGGTACAGGTAAGTGTGTGTGTGTATTAATTAAAAAGTTCTTGTCACATATATTGTTTTTGGGGCCTGATTTTGGTTTTATTACCGCAGGATGGCTTAGAAGTTTTATAGCAGATTATGGAGTTCCACTCATGGTTTTGGTGTGGACAGCAGTATCTTATGCCAAGCCTTCTCAGCTTCCTAATCAAGTCCCCAGGAGGCTTTTTTGTCCTCTTCCTTGGGATGTGGGATCGTTATCCCATTGGACTGTTATCAAGGTATAAAAATAGCATCAAAACAGTACTGCCAACAAAGGAGGCAATTTCGACCCGTATACTTATAAATTTGGGTTATGTTTTGTCTCTAACGAGTCAAAAAGGTAGCGAAAAGGTCGAAAGTTGCTTGAAGTGTATATTGAATACATAAAACCTCTTAAATCACTTTATTAGAAAAATTAGTCACCCTCTCATGCTAACAACTCATAAAAATATTAACAATTTTGGAAAAATTACCTGACTCGCTTTGATTCATGACTCGGTCCGTGCCCATTTTCACCTCTGATACATATGCAGGATATGGTAAAGGTTCCAGCAATCCATGTTTTTACTGCCATAATACCAGCTATGATGATAGCAGCCTTGTACTTTTTCGATCATAGTGTAGCTGCACAAATGGCACAACAGAAGGAATTTAATCTTAAAAACCCATCTGCTTATCATTATGACGTTTTCTTGCTCGGGCTCATGGTATGTTATGAAAGTCATGCTGTTTCTCCATTGACTTCAGTTTTATATATTGCAACCCTTAACCCCCACTCTACTACTTTGTTCCTTCAGACTTTGATGTGTGGTTTGATTGGTGTCCCACCCTCAAATGGGGTTCTCCCACAATCACCCATGCACACAAGGAGTCTTTCGGTTCTCAAGAGACAGGTTAGACAAGGAAAAACAGATTGAGTTGTTATTTTTGGTGACAAATGTTTTATGTAACTGAATGAATTAATAATTTTTTTCTTAGATGATGCGAAAGAAGATGGTTAAGTGTGCCAAGGAAGGCATAAAACTGGAAGCAAGCAACTCAGAAATCTTTGGCAGGATGCATGCTGTTTTTGTTGGAATGGAACCTTATTCTAATGTATGTTTTCTACTAAGATTATACATTTTTGTCACTTTAAACTAATAGAGTTATGTCCTGTAAACTCTCAATTTCTATTTGACTTGGAGTACATTTTTTCTGAAAAATTACTCGCTTGCATATTTTAAACACTTCTGATTGAGTAAAGTTTGTGTGCAGAATGTTGTAGATAAAGATTTGGAGAACTTAAAGGAGGTTGTAATGAATGGTGATGATGCAAAGGGAAAGTTTGATCCTGAAAAGCATATAGAGGCTTACTTGCCAGTTCGAGTCAATGAGCAACGAGTAACTAATCTGCTTCAATCAACACTCGTTGGATTTGCAGTCTTCGCCATCCCTGCTATCAAGATGATACCCACCTCAGTTCTGTGGGGATACTTTGCCTACATGTCCATTGATAGTCTACCTGGCAATCAGTTTTGGGAGAGATTGTTGCTCTTTTTCATCCCTGCTGGAAGACGTTTCAAGTAAGTTAAATATCCTGAAAACTGTATTCGAATTTAGAGGCGGCAAAATGGATAACAAGCGGAAATTGTAGATAGTTTAAATATATCTATGGAATTTTGATGCTTCTAAATGCATCCAAATTCCTCAGATTTATTTGAAAAGTGTGGCTGAAAATAATGCCTATAGCTCTTTATCTCATTTTCTATTACCTGTTTTCATTTCAGCTAAGTTTTATAACTTGACCGTGTGAAATAAACGTGTTATTGTTGCTTGGTTTTGTTTGAACAGAGTCTTGGAATCGTTTCATGCTTCGTATGTGGAATCCGTGCCATTCAAATATATAACAATGTTTACGGTGTTCCAAGTAATGTATTTCTTGATCTGTTATGGAATCACATGGATACCAACGGGCGGGATATTGTTTCCTTTGCCATTCTTCTTGCTGATACCCATTCGAGAGTATTTTCTTCCCAAATTGTTTCCACCTGAACATCTTCAGGAATTAGATGCATCTGAGTACGAAGAATACATTGGCCGTCCTATTCAAAGCATGAGCCTTTCCAGGGTAACACAATTTATATATTTATTTATTTAATATATAATTATATCTGCAACATGATGATGATAAAATATATTCAAAGCATGAGTCTTTCCATTGGTAATTGTATTGGAATGTGTATGTGTAGAAGGAAGGATGTGAGGAGGAATACACAGAGAATCATTTTGATATCGGTTCTGCCGAGATGCTCGACGAAATGACAACTCGTAGAGGCGAGTTGAAGCTCAGATGGAGCTTCAACGATCGACAACTTCATGTTGGTACCGAGGAAATGACCACTCAAAGAGGGGAATTGAAGTTGAGATCAAGCTTCAACGATCGGTTTCATGTAAAAGCTGATGAAATGATGGCTCGCAGAAGCGAGTTGAAGCTAAGATCGAGCTTCAACGATAGACTATTACATGTAAGTAATTTTCCATTCTCATTCACAAGCTATAGTGGCGAAGCACAAAATATTTAGGACCAAACATCAGAGGCGGACCTAGGAATTCTTTTGACGGGTGGCACCGTATAATGACAAAAATAAACTTAATTAAAATTAAAAGTGTTGTTTGGGTTCTTTTTCGAGTTTCCGGTTAATCGGGGTGGATTAACGAGATATCGGTTGTTGTTTTGGTATTTTAAGGCCAAAATTTAAAACAAAACACTACTTAATTCCCTTTTCTTAGAAAACCATTCCATTGACTCAGTTTTGAACGAGTTATGGTGTCATCTAAACAATGACCTGCAGCACCCGAAGATTTGACAGGTAGCACTGCCTCGAAAAAATCAAAATTTTCCACTACGCGGACAAAATTGGCTGGTGTCCCGTGCCACCACCAGCCATAGTACATGTCCGCCCTTGCCAAACATCGAGCCCAAAACACCTTTTTGTTGAAAATTCTTTATATTTTCAGGTTTATAAAACAGAAAAAGGTGTGTGCTGCTGCAGCACTTATGTTAGATATTGTCACACTCACATATCTGTTTAATGAAGGGTGATTTTGTCATTTAAGTATTTGCTTGTGAGTGTGACAACACCTAACTTAAGTGGTAGTGGCGGTATATATCCTTTTGCCCTTCATAAAAAGACCGAATGACATTCAACCCATTTACCCTTTTTGTCATTTACCTCATTGACCAGTTAAATCATAACATAATTTAACGCTTTCAAAAATAGATAGGTTGAACTCGTTACTTACCACTAGGACATGTTAAGATGGTATTAAGAGATTTAAAACAACTAAAAGAGAAATAATTGATCAGGAGAGGAAATGACCAATGAACCTTTCTTATAAAGCTTTAAAGGCATAAAGCCCGGCTGGTATAGCCAAGGAAGACAAGACGGTTCTTTCTCTCACGTCATTTCGCCCGCCCGTTTCACTTCTGTTCCGGAGGAAATGGATTTGAACCCATGAGCCTTATACCTTTCAATAGATCTGTCCACCTTGCGTTTAATCTTAAGAACCCATTTCTTACTGATTGTCTGAGGTTCTGGCGGAATTAAAGAGGTTCTTTTTACACAATTTTAATGTTACATAGAGTTATTCTAATAACTAATGCAACTGCAATGTTGTTTCAGGTTCGTCCGCAAAACGATTCGCCATAATAGTGTAGTACCGTGAAAAGTTTTAGCTGACGACGGAGTCATGTATAAATGACTACTCGCAATTCTTTGGTTAACGCAAGTCGACCTTGTAGCACCCACACCATATTAACATAAACAAGATAACAAATATCGACGGCAGCTGGTGAAGATCACGAAGATGACTGCAGCAGGTTCTCTCATATCGTTATTGGTTTAACCCTTGTTGTTTTATAATCGCTATGAGATTGGTTTTAGGAATGGTTTCACCAATCATATACAGTATATTTACAAGCCAAGTAATAGAAGCAATCAACTAACTTTGTTGCGAGGAATTTTAGGGCCTGATTTGACTTTCCAAACGGGGCCTAGTATATTGTTTAGTTGGATTTTTGTTAAAATTATAAAATTTTATAAATTTGTATGAGAATTGTGGAAAAGATTCGTCATTTCACCCTTTCTGTCTGTACATGAGTTTAAGAAGTAGAAGAAAAGAAAGAAAAGGGAGAGGAATCTTTTCCTACCAAATCCTTTATCCTTTTAAAAGTAGGAGGATAAGAATTGAGGCAAAATAAGCTTAAACTCTCCTTTCAAATCATTTTCTTTCCTTTGCTAAAAAAACTCGACAACAGGGTGTTAAAGTTTTAAGCATTTCCCCACTTGAATATTCCTTGTAAATCCAGAATTGACGAAGAACTAACCCTCCACCATGAACAAACAGACTTCAATATCGACCGAGAAATATTACAGTCCACGAAAACTTGATTTTCAGTCTCCAAGTCTTCCTCCTGTGGGGAAAATTCAGAAACAAGTAGAATGTCATGCTTGCTATGCTTCGCCTGTGTAGTTAGTCTTTTTCAAAAAGAAACTCTCCAAGCTAGCAAATTAACCTTACTTGGTATGCTTTTTATCCACTGAAACCAGGGACTGCCAATTGATCTAAAAGGTATATCTTATGCTCTTCGAAGTGAAGCAACAGTTCAACCTCTAGACTGTTGGAAAATAAATAAGACAAGAAATCTGCAAAAGTTATATGAATTAACCAAAGGTTAATTTACAAAAAGTTTCTGTACTATCTTTTGGATATACTTTTTACAGATATATAAAGAAAGACAAGAAAGATCTTGTACAACAAATCGAGATTTCTTTTCAATGTGTTAGTTCAATACATGCACGAAAAAGACATATGTATACACAAGTTTAGTAACTATCATATGACATTTAATGATTAACCGACACTGTTGACTATTTGACCCATCTTTACTTTATTACATTAATTCTAATAAATACTAATTCTTTAAATCTAACTTAATATCTAACACACCCCCTTAATTTAAAATTATTTACATACACAAGACACAACATCCATTTTTCTGAAGTCTTTAAACCTCAAGCATCATCATCCATCACCTTGGTTCTTTTCACAAGGTCATCATCGTCATCGTCATCCACTAAGGTTTCAAGTTCCTCAAATGTCATGAACATTGTATCACCTTCTTTAGTTTCATTCCCAGACACAAAATTAGCATCCTCTCTTTCACCTTCTTTTCGTTTTTTGCAATACTTCATAGTGTGTCCATATTTATGGCAATAATAGCGATGTGTTTCTGATAGAGGTAATACATGTTCCTTACCTTAAGCTTTTTATGTAGATTCATCATCAAAGTTCCTCATCTGAAATTCATGAGATTGAAGTATCTCCAAGAGAGTTTCCATTGATAAAGTAGATAAATCAGTTGATTCTTCCATTGCAACAACCATATATTCGAATTTACGTGTGAGGCTCCTTAGAATCTTTTGAACAACCCTCTTCTCTTCAATGTCTTCCCCATTCAATCTTATTTGATTCATCAAGGCAACTACACCATTGTAAAACTCTTCTATGGTTTCTGATTCTTTCATTCTTAGGCTATCAAATTCACACCGTAATGTTTGCAAACGCATTGCCTTTACCCTATCTTTTCCCCTATATGATCTGTAAAGCATGTTCCAGGCTTCTTTTGAAGTTCTTGATGAGGAATCCTTTCAAATATATATATTCATCTATTGCTTGGTAGATTAAAAACAATGCTTTCTTGTCCTTCTTTTCTTCTTTTAAATCCTTTTGCTTGTTGTGATGTTAATGTCGTGGGACTTGCAAGTTCATTAACACCATCTTGTATTATTCCCCACAAATCTTGTGATTCAAACAAGACTAGCATTTGAATTCTCCGGTGAGAATAATTTCTTCCGTTGAATTTGGGTAGCATTTCCTGGAATCCATTTGTGTTTGCAGCCATGAAAACAATCTTGTTCTTCTATCCTTCTTTCTATCTTCCTTTATCTTCGAATCAAGGAACAACAGTTTGTTTTTGTATTTTCTTCCACATAGGCATCCGGATCTTGAATTCTTCCTGGTCGCTCTGATACCACTTTGTTAGAAAATAAATATGACAAGAAATCTGCAAAAGTTATATGAATTAACCAAAGGTTAATTTGCAGAAAGTTTCTACACTATCTTTTGGATATACTTTTTGAAGATATATAAAGAAAGATAAGAAAGATCTTGTATAGCAAATGAAGATTTCTTTTTAATATGTTAGTTCAATACATACATGAAATAGACATATATATAGACACATACACACAAGTTTAGTAACTGTCATATGAGAGTTAATGACCAACCGACATTGTTGACTATTTGACCCATCTTCACTTTATTATATTAATTCTAACAAATATTAATTCTTTAATTCTAGCTTAATATTTAACACAGACGGGTCAAGAACACACAACCATTGATCAAGAGAGCAGCAAGGAATAAAACTAGTGTTAAAATAGGAATTTTTTTTTTGAAAAGCATCGTTCAAAGCCAAAGCCACTAACATCTCCCAATTTACAGGATCAAGTTTCCATTTTTTCCCTTTTTTTCGGCTTTTCTTGTTTAACGTAGTAATACATACAAAAAGGTTCAATACACTCTCTTCATACTGATTAACATGATATTAGAGCATGGTTCTTGGTCATAGGACTAGATTTGCTCATCTAATATCAAAAAATCCCTATTCTTTCTTCCAAATCGAGATGTCATGTCAGAAGACGGCAACTCGGGGTTCAGACCTATCAATCCAGCTCGCAAATCTAATAAAAAATAGCTTTAATTCCCAGCCCCAAAACCCAAAACTGTCATCTGCAAATCAGTCTCAAACTCAACAGTAAGAATTATGCCCTATGGACACGAATGATTCGAGTCGCCATAGGCGGAAAATTGTAACACCGGCTTCGCAAAACGACCAAATTAGCAAAAATTTGTGTTTTTCATAAACGTGAACTTAATCACGATTAATTATCATTAAATACGCAGCGGAACTTTAAACCAAAAGGTT
>JAUEJL010074318.1:0-16149 GCA_032274825.1 Drosophyllum lusitanicum | reverse complement strand
CTTTTGGTGTTTAGCCTCTACTCACTTAGCTTTGTGCTAATTCCCCTCAGTTGATGTTTTGCAGGTTCGTGTTTGTGTTTGTAGAAGGGAAAGTTGACCTCACTCTGATACTCTGTTTTTAAAGAGACGAGCCAGTTATTTTTTGTAACACCAAACAAATGTTGTTGTAGTTGTTGGTTTTTGAACAATTATTGTACATTTGTAAATATTGGGTTTTATGTAATTAATGTGTTTGTTTAATTAAGCTTCCGTAACGTTTTAAAAAAAAATTGGCTTGTGATTTTCCGGTGTTACAAATAAGTAGACTATTTTCTCGTATTTGAAGGAGTCCACAATGATCTAATTGGATTTCATTGTCTGTGTGCATGAATTGATAATTTAAGATTGTGTATTTTTAGTGGGGATAGAAAAATTTTGAATCGATGCATTTTTTGAACTACAAAGAATATGCAATACTACCGGTAGAAAACAATAAAGTATGAGCTTCATCAAGTAAATATGACAAAAGAGTTGCACAAATAAGAGTATTAGCAACCGACACTTTCTATTGCTCTTACTACTCTCACCACTTAATTCTATACCTTACCTTATTAATACTAACCAATAAAATATACAAAAAAAATATAAAGAAAGAACTAAATCTCTGGACCCTACAATTTAAACAACCACGTAGCCTTTTACAATGTGAAGATCATCACCATTGATCTTCCCATCACCATATAGTGGAGTGGGGGAGCATTTGACTATGTTGTGGTGGAGGCCACTACACCTCGTTTTCGCCTACTCTTAGAGCGAAAGGAGTGGTAACTCCTTATCATGTCGTTATGTCAGTTTTTTCTCCGATCACTCAGTTTTGTAGTGATCACTTTCTACCACACTAAATTTTAAAACCCGCCCAATATCCATTTAAATGAAGAATTGAGATTGTTTATTTAAATTAAGAAAATGTTAGTCTTTTATTAATATTAATTAATTATAATTATAATTGTTATTATAGGATATTAGAAAGTAGTATGTTGGTTATCATCTTTTGTAAGGATGTTGTTAATTGTGCTTCCCCTCTCTTACACACACATATCACTTCAAAGATCAATACATTTACATACATTATAAGTTAAAGAGTCCAAATAACTTGGCGTGTACAAGCGAACTTAGTTATATTATATTGTTTTTAAGGATGTTGTAAGTAAAATTATGAATTATAAACTGACATGTGATTTGGTAGTTGTTGGTAAAAATTGCCCAACATACTTGTGATAATAGTTGAATCAATAATTAGAGTTTCGTTGAAGAATGTTTTTGGATGACATGTGATCCAATTAAGAATGCGAGTAATCTATTTCTACTTAAGATTCACAACCAACTTAAAATTCACGGCTTGAGTCTTTTGACGTAAGAAATCCTTCATTCATTAGACATTTTAGAAAATAAATGAGGATAATTAGTAAAAAAAAGTTTTAAAAATAAAGTAATAATATCATAATTATTTTTTTAATATATGTCAAAGATCAAAGATGAAATATATATTAATATATATCATGTTAGACTAAAAGTTCATAGTTATAAGCGCAGGGGCTAAAATGCAATGTTTTCTAAAGTACTCTTTATCAGTCTTGATCTAGGAAGTTTTATAGGGGAGCTGAGCAGAGAGCCAGAGACTTCTGAAGGTCCATCAATGGCGGAAATCTCTGAGACCACGGGAAATGATTCTTCTACATCAGGAAAAAACAAAAAGAACTCAGAATCATCGAATTTTGACCATAATACCATGCGAAAGACAAAACCTGGACTGAAGCGTCTCATACTAACCTTAACTGTTTTCTTCTCCTTCCTCTTGGGTATCACTCTCTAATGTACCTATATATATTGTCTCGATGCACATGTTCATTCAAATCTACTTTATACAGGCATAGTGTAGCTGAATTGTTTTGGTTTGATCGTGACAGGTCTCCCATGGTTACTTAAATCGATAGAGATCTACCGATCACCACTTCCGTTTCGAGAAATAGATTCACTATCAAATGCAATTGATTCAAAACCGTTCTTATTTCCTTGTAAATTTCATGTCGTGTTTGTTGATTTCGAGCACAGTACTTTAGTTAAGGCAAACGCTAAAAAGCTAGGGTTTCTGGTTAGCAGTCATATGTTACAATTCGCTGATAGTAATTCAGTTTGTGGCACTTGTGACAACAATTACACAGTCTCAGTTAGTTTAGACTCTGGTAATGATTGTGTAGAATATGGAGATGTTGATAAAGGGAGGGCATGGAAATGTGGAGCTCTAAGGGAGTTGTATTCTGACGAGACTATGAAGAATGATGATGTTTTTGATGACTATTTGGGATCTTTTATAGGAGTGAGTAGGGTTTACACTGTAGTAGTTTTGAATTCTAGTGAAGGGGATAGGATTAGGGCGGTGGTAGGGAAGTACCGACATGCTTGGATTGTTGGTAGGGTGGCAGAGATGGATGTGTTGGCAGAGAAGGTAGCTGAGATGTTCGTAAAGATATTCATGAGTGGTGCGAAAGATGAAGGGGGTATCCAAGGGGAGTTTATGCCTGTTGGTGCTGATGGGAAAATTGTTCTTTCTTTCAATTTGTTGAATGCTGATCCACGTGATTGGATTTATGATTGGTATATATATTGTTTTGTTATTCTTTCCATCAGACTTATATGCATCACAATGTTATATTGTTTTTTAACATATGATAATGTATTTGTGATAATTGTTGGATCATATTGTGGGACATTAGCTTTAGGTAGCTTTGCTTTAGCATTTCAAAAGTAAAACTCATTGGGAAATAAGCTGGTATGCAAAATATTATTTTGGTATTAGGATGTTGATCTTTGAATTTGACATGCTTAGTGGCTGATTTGATGGCAATGAGCTTTTACCACACATGCAAATGGCTTCTAAGGGCATTTTACTTTTCACATTAGCATATTGAATGTCATTAAACATGTAAGACTAAGTTCTATGTTGAACCATCTGCTCAGACTCAGAGCTCTATGAGTGCACCCTGTTATATTGTAGGCTCAAATAAACTCTCTATACTTTGTAATACCTTTCACTACTTGGAACATTTATGGTGGTTGTAATAATCTATTATATATCTATATCTATATCTACATGGTTCTTCACTTTTTAATCTGATTCTATCTTCAGGGATTTTAAAGAGGTAGATGAAAAACTTCTAGCCCCTACACTTGAAGCCTTGGGCCCTATAGCGAACATTAGTGTTGAAAGTCAGGTAATATGTAAATTCTGATTATGAGGTTTTCAGTGGAAACTCTGTTACCTCACAATGATTATGTTTCTGCAATTTGTAACAGATGTTCACCCATGCAGGTTCTGTATCATACTCCAAAATCTTCATATTCTTATTGGGACTCTGAACAGGAGAGCCACATCTTTAGCACCAAAGATCTTCCGTTTTTTGTAAGTTGAAAAGTAATATTTAACTACTATTGCATTTCGCATGGTAGGAATTTTTCTAAATGATGTGTTTTATGGTTTGTAGGTGAATTCAAATGAATGGCACCTGGATACTTCCATAGCAGCTGGCGGACGATCAAAGATTTTGCAATTTGTGGTGTATATTCTTTAACTCAATATCACCTATTGTTCTTATGACCATTTTTGAAGAAGTAAAGAAGCTAGAATACACTGCAATAACCTTAAGTTTTAACACAGTTCATGTGAGTCGTTTAGTTGATCTGTAAAATTTAAACCATTAAGAGGAAGATACGCGAACTTTTATTTTTGTCAGCTGGTGGCTGTCTTTTTGCCTAAAAAGAACATGTTATTAACTGATATCTCAACGTTACAGGAATGTTCCAATGAAAAACCTTGGTTTTATAATTTTTGCAATTTCCAGGAAAAAAACTTATTCCTCAAAATACAGAATTTGCACTTCCTGTTTCGAAGTTCATCTATGATCGTTAGGCTTTGCGATCATGTGGCTTCTGTAAGATTTGAAGTAGTAAACTTTGTTACTTATCTAATGTTGTGTGGCTTTGCACTTCCAGATATATACCATCTGCCAATGAATGTCCACTCAGATTACAGCTTCCAAACGGAGAGATTTCCGTCACAAATGGCTTCATTTCTCCGGTCAACTTCTGTCCCTATCTCAATATTATGTTTATTTTTTTAATTTTTTTACCAATACACTTCGTGGTCTTGATTTCATTATGTATCTAATATTGCAGACATGGGGAGGTGTTGTTGTCTTGAATCCTCCCAACTGCTTAGGAAATGCAAATAGCATGCAACCTCTCAGGCGTACAATTTCTCCCCAGGTGAATAACAAATCTCAACTTATAATATATTCAGTGAACCATATATACATATCTATATGGTTGTTAGAATTGAATGTAGGTCTTGTTGCATTACTTAATTTTGTGTAGTGAGTAATGTACTAGTTTTCCTACTCCTGTTTATTAAATTAAACGTGGCAACTTCATGTTTCTCTGAAATAATGAAAATCTGTGGAACTTTTTTTGATGTCATTATAGGGAGTTTATGGAGTTCTTCGCAAATGAAAAAATAAATCCAATCCTAACAAAGTATTTCTTTCTGGTATGAAGGAATGTTTGAAAATTTCCGTAGTGTTGACATGCAAATGTATAGCTGACTGGAACATAAAATTCTGATTCTTGAACCGCAAATTAGAAAATTTGTTTTTTCGTTTCGAACGAGTAAAATACATCCTGTATATTTCAGATGTTTATATACTCTAACAAGGATTGATGGTAATGATCCTGAAACAGGAACTTAACCAGATTTTTGAAGTTTTCATGGGGCAGATTCGGCAATTATTTGGTTTAGAATCTACCGGGTTCTACAGGGGTGCATCAGGAACAACTATTCTTTTAACCAGCGAAAGAGGCTTTACAGAATGGTATAACATAATGGTTATCTTTTCATCTGTATCTTTTATATTTTGAGCCATCATATTAAAGTTCAAATTCTTCTGTAGGGGAAGTATTGTTCATGCTATTTTCTTACTTGATGATAGCATACATTTACATGCATGGCCTTCTTCTATTGATCTTTATTTCTATAGCTCTTCATAGTCTGGATTGTCCTTTTTTTTGGAAGAGTGGGGTGGGGTGATTGTACAGCAGTAAAATATACTATCATTAAGAATAGTCTAATTTGGCATGATTAGAGATGGTATAATGGAAGTATTGATTAACCGGTAAAAGTAGGTTCTGATCAAAACAGGTGAATTGCAAATACCTTTCTCTTTCTTCTAGAAATTTTATAATAATTTTGTTTATAATTGAAAAGCGACATTATTACAGTGGATCCAATTTTTGAAATGAAACAATGCAGGAGATCTTACTTTGAATAAACTTAGGGTGAATTTCGACCTGTTTGACCGACTCGATACGTTCAACCTGTTTCCCTTTCAGTTATTTTTTATTTTGTACCCCTTTGACCTGATAGAGGCAGAGCATAGTTTACAGATTAATGAGGCAAAGTTGCAACCTTCAGGCATAACTACCATGATATTTATCTCTTCATCGTATGCAGGGAACTAGATGCATTGGCTCGGCAACATGCATTTTATAATCTTCATCAGTGCGGTACAACCCTTGGATCACTTTCAAGGCTGGTACGTTTCACCTCTCGTCACCTTTACGGACTTCAATCAGGTATCTTGGTTCTTTTTGTTTTTGTTTTTTCTTTTTGAAATAAAACTCTTTGCAGGTCCAGTCACTACCAAGAATGATCATTAAGGATGAGATTGGAAAACAGGTCAGTTTATATAGGGATGCAATGTGTATTGGTCATCTTTAATCTTATAAGCTAACAGGGTTTATTTAACTTCCTCTGCATGCTTTCGAATTTCTGAAGTAAAATTAGCACATCAGATGACTATGATATCCGAGCAATTACGTCTGTGGTGTTCTTTCCTGTTTGTGCAGGTCAAGTTTTCTCTTGAAGCTGCAAAATTAGCTCAGGATAATGGCTCACAAGGAATTTATGATGCTTCAGCTGGTATGTTGAACTGATAATAATAATAATAATAGCAATAACAGTTTCTTTTTATTTTTTGATATTTTCATGTGTATTAACTTCTCTTGTATTATAGATCACTTTACTTTTATTTGCTACTTTTGGCAGTTTCTTCTAGGCATGCTAGATCCTTGGCTGAGGATGCATTCTTTCACCCATCTGTAATGTCTATCAGTTACTACTCTTTCGAGCACATGTTTGCTGTCTACTCGGTTAGTGTCTCCACTAAATTCCTGTACTTATAACTTCATTTTACAAGTCCATAAATGAGACTTTGACCCTATGTTAGGGAATAATGACAAGGGTTTATCAAGTAAAGAAACTTACAACCGGGTTTTATAATGAAAATGTGTGTTACTCTGTTGTATTTTCATACTCTTATTTATTTTGTCCTACATTAGAACTATGTTTTTATCTTGTTTTTGTTATGATCCCACATCGGCCAAAAGTAAATTAAGTTGGTGGCTCATAAGTCTAGGTGTCCCCTCCCCTTACAAGTTAGCTTTTGGGGGTGAGTTCTACACTTGGGTTTATGGCATAATACGAGCCTAGTATGTGATAGGTTTGTATCAGTTTTGTTAGCCTATTTATAGACCAATGGACAGGTAGGGTTGGGGATTTTTTTCCAGATATATATTATTCTTTTAATAATATGTTTGTTGCAATCTTAAAGTGTATTGAAATGCTGCTTACAAACTTCTACACCTTCTTCTAAAGGAACTTATATTATTCTTTTAATAATATGTTTGTTGCAATCTTATCGAGTACACTAATTACTTATTAACAAAATGGCTGTAAAAGTGGACAAAATTTATGGGTAGGGTTGATCCCTGTTATGGTAACTGCATGACACTTGTTTTTTTATGACTTGACAGCCCTTCTTTTTGCCATTGTCGTTGCATGTGATTCTTGCGGTTGTGAGAGAGATCAAACGATACAAACAAGAAAGCAGAAAATACGCAGCTTGGAAAGCTGTTAGAAAGCAGCACTCTGATTAGACCAAACTGAAACCAAAGTCCAATATAAGAACATGTAGCCAATTTTTTTAGCTATTGTACTCCATAATATTCTTCTTTGTGAAACTGTAGTTTAGGCATCGAGTATTAACCAGCTACGTTAATTAGCATCAGTTTTTTTCTTTTCTATATATACCGTCGGACTTTTGAAAGGTGCTTACAAAATAGACTATACAATTTGTAATATTTTGTCTTTCATACCTTTTCAATCTTCAATTAATTTCACATGGGTCACTGTTTGTTTATATGTTTTTCCTTGCAAACAACTATGCAGGCTTAACCTGTATTTCACAAATCACAACTACACATACACTACACAACTATTTACATTGCAATCTTTTAAGCTCTTTTTTCTAGTGACTTTATCTTTGCCATAATCTGTATTACCCCCAGCACCCCTTTTGGTCTAAACATGTTCTACTTATGAATGCTTTAACGATCGACCTCTTTTTATTAAAACAACAAATCGCAAATGCCGATTTCAATTGATGATTACAATATAACATTTTGATTGACAGTTAGAAATACGAAGAGAGAATTCGATTGAGAGATACAAATTAACAAACTACTCCCATGATTTCCGAGAATAATTATAAGATAACCGTTGATTATAATACATCTTTTTAACTGCAATTTCAATTTTACCCTTACAAATATGATCTGTATGGTAAGATGTAAGACCCATATGTGCTATTGAATTATGCTTGGATTTACATGATTATACTTGTTTTGACAGAAGTCCAAAGTAGGGTTTTGTTATGGCAGACTGTAATTCATTCCCAGCTGACTTAAACACTGCCATGTCAAACCTAACTCTCGGAAGAAACAGATACTTGCCTCCTTCGACTCTTTCAAACCCGCATAGCTCAAGAAATTTCACCCCTTGTTTGAAAATTCCAACTCTTTCCTGCCATTTCAATCACAAGCAACAACTATTATAATACCATCAAATTCGTTCGCAAAATACCATATATAGCAACATACTTCAAGTTTTTTTTCACTAATTTGGTCATTTTGTTTTATTCTGTCTGAATCTACATACCCTTTTGTGAAGGATAGATTACACGGTGTCGTAGCAGTATATTTACTAGTTATAGCAACTTGCTTCATTTTAAGTGTTCACATGCCATTCAAGATTCCAGGAAGGTTTAAAGATTTTATAAGAAAGACGTTACCTTGAAAGCTGGATTACTCAACCGAATCTTCCTGTATTTATCCTCATCGGGATGTTTTGCAACATTTCTGACATAAGTTAGAAGAGTCTCAAAAGCTCTCTTCACTTTGAAATCATCATCCTATATTTGCAACAGATGTAATTAGATTTCATTTAAATAATGGAGCTCACCAAGTTTTCTTGCACTCAATGTGCAGCAATTTTTTTCTTTATAGTTTGTAGATTTGATTCAGTAATGTATCTTAGAGATCCAAACTACAGGTTGCAATTATTCTACTGATATCACGAGATTAAATGTCACTTGGTCTGCAACGAAGCATCTTCTAGTAGTTCGGTAGTCGGATAGAACGGTTCTCTATATTTCATGAAAAAAAAAGTTTTCCATAATCATTTTGATAAAAGGAGCAACAAAGTTGATTATCTTATAGAAACTTAAAAATACTTATTTACCCTCCTTTTTCTTACTTTCCTATTAGATACTTTCCACCAGCCTTTCACATTGTTAATAATACTATTAGGGGAAAAACGTTTTTGAATTATATAAGAAATTTTTTTCTTAAAAGTTATTACTAATATTTTATAGATAACTCTTACTCTAGTTGATAATTTTTATTTTCTTTTCATGTTTTAAGTTCAAATATTCCAAACATATCCTTTTGGTCATTTTAAAAGTTAATAACTAGAATTTGCCAAACAACAAATTATCTGATTATTGAATATCACATATGGAGTAGAATTAGGTGGGTGGGTGTGTTTAGCTGTTAAAGAAAACATAATCAATTTCGATATGCAACCTCCAAACATCCCCATATGTTGTAAGTTATGAATTTCCAATGAGCATAGATACAATAATATTAGCTTGTGATGCTAAAACCCACCTTATTGTTTTGCCTGAGCGACCTTAAACATTCTCTCATGAGATCCACCTTTTTTGTTGAATTAACACCAAACCCAGTAGACAAGACAGGCAACATCTCCAGTTTCTGATAATCAAAAAGAATATTCATTACCAACCTTAAATCCAATTCACAATCTTAGAAATAAAAAATGATACTCGAGCTACCTTATGATCTTGCTTAATAGATGCATGACTTTCTGGAGGTAATCCAAGCCATCCCCTTCTTTCTATCTAATAAGGCATAAGGAATACTATAAAATTAAAAGAATGTTATAACCGAAACAATATGATAATGCTGCGTATTAGAGGCACTACAATACGTAGGTTGGGTAAAGGTTAAAACAAATAATTTTTCTGCGGGGTGGGGGCGTCTGGTTGACCCAAATCACTTTTTGCACTCTTTCTTTTAATGTAAATAATTAGCATGCTTAATGTGATTACAAAACTATACTATTATAATACTAATTTATTTCTTAATAAGGTGATTCAAAGGTTGTATGCATTAAAGATACACTCTGGACGACTTTTAACCCGTTCAACTCATTTGACACGTTTCCTTTTTCGCCATTTTTTTGTTTGACCACTTAGAGAGAAAACAAAACCCAAAGCAACCTATTTATAAGCAAATGAGTCAAAATTGCAACCTCTTTTGCTTATCAATGATTTCATAAAAAATGTTCATTCACAGCTACAGTTTTTTTTAGTATACTATAACTCAATCATATGAAAAGCTGGATTTACATTAAGAAAAAGAGATCAAAGGGAATGGGTTATATTGGGTTGTATTTTATTGATAACAGATTAACAGGTTAAAGTCCATCAAACTCGGGAAGGTGTCTCTTACCTCCCCTATACCTCATTTTGTAGGATTTGGGTAAAGTTGCTGATGAAGTCCATTAAACAGGTAAAAGTATAAAATTTAGTTATAAAAAGTAAATGGGTTAAACGTTTTTAATAGTCAACCAAAGTATAATCAAGTGTTTACAACCTCCTAAATCACGTTATTTAAATATAAAAAAAAGGATCAACAACTCGTTAAGAGTGTTGATGATCATATTGAATATAGTAACACTATGAAAGGTCAACTAAACCAACCCAACCTATTTTGTCCAATCCCGAAACTTTACCCATTCTGGCCCGTTACAGGAAAATCAACCACTTATTATCTGGATAGTTGAGGTCAAGGGTAGGAAGTGTAATACAGGAGTAACCTTGTCCTGATGTAATTTCTGACGAATTCTTTCTCGTGCCCTATCTTCTTCTTCTTTCTCAGCTTTCCGCAAGGCTAACAAACTGTGTACAATGAAGTGATTAAAGAAAAATATACCCTTAAAAATAGAAAAAGAATAAAATGGAACAGGGCTTTCTAGACCGTTTTCTCTCATTTTCTTCTGCAATTTTCTTTGCTTCTTGTAGTTCTTTTCCTACCCGAATCCTTTCCTATAAATGTGAAAGAAAGAGATAAAAAAAAAACTTTCATGCATATGACCTCAAAAAAATAAAAAGGAAAAAAAGAAAAAGCAATGAAAGAGGGAAACTTAAAGCCGTTTATCAGAAAATGGGTCAATTTTGGTTATGTTTTATTGCTAGTGAGCCAGAAAACTTTAACCGAAAAGAAACAGTACAAACAGGTTAAAAATTGCCAAAAATTTGGATCATTATATCAAATACAGTTATTGTAATCATCTCTCAAAATTTACAAAGAAGAAAAAAGAGTTTCGGCAGGTGGTCAATCCAAACAGACCCAGCCCATTTTGACCCATCCGGGGTAGAATATTTATGTTACCTTCTCTCTATTCATTTCTGATTTCATATCTTCCTCCTTGTTCCTTTTTTGTGCTCTTTTTCTGAAATTGTGCATAAACAAGTACTCAATACAGAAAACAAGCTATCATTAAGTCAATTAGCCACATGAACTGCTTTCTGGATAACCTAACGAAGAATTGTTATTACTTTGTCATTATCATTGAATAAATCTCATCAAGAACTACTAGTTAAGTGGTTATAAAGAATTTTAAATGTTTAACTATAAGAGACAGAACAAAACCTTAATTTTTGTGCTTTTAGCTTTACTTCTTCTGACACAGAAGAAGCCTCAAAATCCTCAACTTCGATTTTTACCGGAACCTGGTGGAATAGAACAAACGTTCAATCATATTTCTGAAATAACTATAATCAAACATGAAACTTCCTTTTTCGAGCTTTTTACATAAACAACATTGAACGACATATAAACTGTCATAAACACTAAGATAAACCCAAAACCTTAAAAACCTAAATAAGGTGGTGACAAGACATAAAACGAGACAAACATGATTACAGATGAATCATACATACCGAGGGTATCTGATCAATTTCAGGGTCATCCTCATGTTCAACAATCCAATTAATAGCATCCTCCAAACTAGAGTTACCTTGAAAAACAAACTTTATGTTCAGAATAACAACAAAAATGCAATATACCGAGTGATAAATATAAAAAAGACGATAAATGATACTCCAAAGGTATAACAAAACTACCTATTTACCCTTACTTATAACCTAATTTGTGTGTGAAGGGAAGGCATGCACGCAATAAATGGCAAAACTAGTTAATTGTGCCATTAGAAAAGATCCCACCACTCACAAAAGTAAAAGGTACACCTATACTCCTAATTAGAATTTCCTTGATTCAAAGAGGTTGACAGTTGACTAACCAGAATAATGAAGTGCTCTGATTGCTCGAGCCAACGGGAAGCCCATTTCTTCAAGTTCACCAAGAAATTTCTTGTTTACTTCTGGAAGATCCATTTCTAACGTACAATGATAACACACAAGTCAAGACAAATAGATAATGAAACAACACACACCACTGCAAGCTCTTTTTGAAGAAACGAAAAGCAGAAAGAAAGAATGACAATCGAAAGAACCGGAAGATATTCCTTCTTCTTCTGATGATCGATTCAACCTCTGGTCAAAAATATATAAAATTATATAAAATCAAACTGTTTCAGACCATTGGTCATACCACTAAAATCATGCACTCTTCCCAAACCAAAGGTAAAAGGGTAAAACGTAGGTCTTGGGCGTGCATTTTTAAAGTGATAAATCAGCAAGAACACCCGCAATGGGGCTCGTTATAGCCTATAACGAGGCACAACAACCACCAACTTATCGTTATTTCCATTGCAAGCAAATAGTTATAGGGATGTTATAAAGAGCCTCATTATGGTGGTAACGAATTCAGCTCCTCGTTATCCATTTTATTCTTTTTCTTTTTTCTTCAACCAATAGAAATTAAGATAAATAATTGTGCATGGTCCAGTGATGACAGTTATGGGTGTTATCACTTTAGTTATGGGTTAGTTATGCCGACGTGGCGTCTAGTTATATTGGTTATTGGTGTTTACCACTGCGGATGCTCTTATAGCCACTTCAGGTTGTGATAATCAGTTTTTAATGTTTGGGTAACCAACTTCTGCTTATGATTATTTACGGCTCTAATAATCGGTTTTGACAATAAATCTACATACCGAGAGCAATAAAGTTGATATTACATCTTAGAGTAAGATAACTTATCTAGTTATATACTTCTATTTTATATAGAAAGTCATTAAAAAAGCATATTTGCAACACTTACACATCTCAAAAGTAACTATATCAAGTTGGGTTAGGATCCTCTTTGGGTCAAACATGATTGATCATGTTCCCTCACAAGCATGAGAGTGGACCCTACAAAGGGGACTCATTCTTGACTAAAATAAGGGACCCACTCTCATGTTTGTGAGAGAATATTATGAGTCATATTTGACTCAAACATGAGAGGATCTTAACCCTATCAAGTTCAAGCAAGAGAAGGGCATCCAAACAACATTTCCTAAAAAAGAATTAATTACATTTCATGGTTTTGATTATCAGTATCAAATAATCATTTTCTTAATGCACATCCAAATACCCTCTACCATTGCTTTAATGTTAGAGGCAATTATATAAAGTATATAGCCACACCAAACTGACTATACGAAACCCTAAAGTATCAATTAATGGGCCTCGATCAATGGTTAAATCAAGACAAGCAGTTATTAAGAACACAATTCAACTCAAAATGAAATTCTTACCCTTTTTTCTCGAAAATACGAAGACAACGAAAGATGTAAAGCTGTTGATGATTGATTATCGATTTGGGGGAAACCCAGATGAAGATTAGAAAAGCGGAAAAGATGACCGCCATCGAAAGATTACTGGGATGCTGATTCGTTACTTGGCCGGATCAACCTTGTGCTCTCATAGACTCATAGTCTCATCTTCACAGTCTTTCTGGTTCGCATATTCAAATTGGAGTCCATTTTTTCGTATTTATACGTTTTCCTGTTTGCCGAAATCGATGTAAGCGCGTGTTTGGTTAACTTTCATTTCTTTGAATTCAATATTTTAATTATTTAGAATTTAATAATTAAAAATTCCAATATTTACTACTTAATATTGAATGGGATACTAGTATTTATATTTAATAACTTAATTCTAATATTTGAAATTAAAATTTAATATTTAATATAGAATCAATTTTTTTCAACAAAAAAGAGATCTTTAGTTAAGGAGCTTTGGCGTTGCCATCAACCTTACCTAAAAAACTCAAAATTTTATTAGAAATATTAGCAAGATGTTAGATTTGATATACAAGTAATTAAAAAAAAATAGTTATGATACAACACGACATAGCCCAATCTAGTGAGTTACATTTGGCTCTATATCTATATAAAGTATGGTTTGTACTTCACCAATCACATAGGCTGTGAAAAATCTATTGCTATTGAGCACCACATCATTTCAACTTTTTCAAATGAACCATAAAATGCTCTCCACTACAGCTTCCAAGGATTTTCTCCTCTTTTTTGACTTACCATTTTCCAACATTTCATGAAAAAACTGATCGAAAAATGTATGTTGACCCAAAGTGATATTGCACCAATTAAGAAACCAATACCACATTTCCTTTATTACTAGACATGCAAAAAACAAATGATCCACAGTTTCTAAAACCCCATTGCGTAAAGGATATAAAACTGATGGAATGCTAACCACCATTACATTTAAGTTCATTCTTGTGGGAATCAATTATTTTATGTTATATACTATATTTATTTACAAAATTAGGTTTTCTTTTCACATCTACGATTTACTCTTTCTCTCTCACATAATTAATCTGTTTCACTTTCTAACTCATTTTCCTTTGTCTTTTCTCTTTCTTCGTTATCTCTATCCATACAAGTGGCACCAGTACTAGAGCCATGGGAGTCGAGGTCAATTGGCTTAATGGTTGCGATCGGTGGCAATATACGTTGGGCGAATATAATATTAGCAAATCTTGTTTATGCAGCTGTCATCGTGGTGTTGACATATGAGCTTTGATGAAAGGAGGAAAATAAAGGACTACGAAGATGGTAGAGCTAGAGAGGTTGTCAATGGGATAAAGATGGTGTTTGGAGGTGGGCCAATGGAGTTGACGACGTAATTGGTGAAATGGCATATATAGGTGGCCGGAGAAGAAAACAAAATGAGTTGTTGATTATAGAGAGAGGGTCCATTGCTAAAGACATACAGAGAGAGAAAGTAGATACAACGATAGAAAAAGAGAGAAACCATTTTACTATTTTTCTATATGTTTACATTCTTTTCTCATTGTGTGCCTTTGTGTTTGTTTTCAAGGTTTTAGATCCAATTTTGTATGTGGCTTTAAAGGATCCATCTATTTAGACGGGTGAAACTATTTGGACCTTCTTGATAGTCTAATTTAACTCTGGTGATTGACGTAAGTGTTGTATGACATGTATTAAAAACTGTAATTGATTGATGTAACATTTCTGGTATGTGAAAGGATGTGGGTTCAAATAATAACACCCTATTTAGACCCTTTCTATAATCTTAATAGACCTCCTAATAATTACATGGAACAATTTTCTAAAATAGCAGAATAATATAGTTATCGTTACATAATCATTTTAGTTTGTTTACCTTTTAACATTAGTTTTAACAAGCCGAAGCTCCTTTCTATTGTTCTTTTTGTGTTGCCGTTCAAAAAAAAATTAGACAATCATAAATAATAAATAATACTTGTTTAATTTATTTTTTATTTATATAAATTTTATATCACTATTTCTTTATATTTTTTGTTTTTTATTTAAACAATTAAAATGAAATGACAACGTGCATGTATTTTTAGCGTAGTTTAACAAATTACTTAAGCTTTAAACTAAAAAAGGTTTAGTAAATATTTTATTAAACTAAAAAAAACAGATAAAAAAACTAAATTAATTACTAACTAAACAAAATTAGTAGAATACGCATTAATTTACAGTTATTATTTTACACTAATAAAAAACGTTTGATATAAAAAGAAAAAAAATAAAATTTAACTATCAGTTTTACAACTTCTACGGTTTATACTCATAAAATAGTTTCTAGTTTTTTACGTAATAATTATTAAAACAAAAAAGCATTTGATTTAATCAATATTTATATAAAAGTTACGTAAAAATAATAATAAGTTAAATAATTAAGCTCTTGTGTATTTTATTTATATAAAAGTTACGTAAAGATAATAATAAATTAATTTTTGTTTTTTGTTAATGACATTTCTAAGGACAATTTATGTGTGAGGTTGACGAGAGAAAGATGTTATACGTGTGAGTGTATGAGAGAATATGTTTTAAAGAGAAAGAAAGAGAAAAAATGGATTTATGGAAACTCTAAGCAATTAAAATAATAAGTAAAATGTCAAGAGTCAAACTAAAGTTAAAAGTTTACCTAAAAAGTAATAATTAGGAGGTCAATCCAAATATTAATAGAGTATAATCGTATAAATAGTAGGATCTATATTTATATCCAGGTTTGAGTTTTCCATATATTCTCTTGCTTGTTTTTGTGTGTTTTTTTGCCCTTTTAGATCTAGATTTGTTCTTTGTATTGTAAAGTTAGATTGTAATACCCGAAATTTTGTAAAAATTATAAAACCATTTAAAATGCAAGTTTAAATGAAAATTAGTAAAATTATATG
>JAUEJL010074307.1:0-16151 GCA_032274825.1 Drosophyllum lusitanicum | reverse complement strand
TTGGTCCTAAATAGTCATGATAAAAGCCACACAAGCGGATTGGTCCTCCTACTCATGCAAACTCAGAATATAAACATAAAAAAAAGATCTAAAACAAATGTGGATCTTTGGTAGAACTTAAATTGATAAATATTTGAAATCTAGTATCATAAACACAAAAATCAATCAACTTTAAAAGAATCCATCTCCTCTAGGGAGGAATACATGGAAATACTAGCCTCGAAACATCACAAAACACTTCTGGAAATTAATAAACATTAAAAACACCGAAGATAGATAGAAAGAATGATAGAACCGTGATGACCCAAAGCCGAAATCTTCAAAATCCAAGCTTCAATCCTTCAAATCTGAGCTCCACAGCCTCAGGTACGTCTTTTGGGTTCTTTTTCGCCGCAAGGGGTCGAATGAATTGAGTTGGAATGAATAAAATCGACTGGAATGAACCCTATTTATAGATTTCGCAAAACAGGGGATCGCGTCGCGACGGGTACTTGTCGCGTCGGGATCTGGACTTTGATCGCGATCCAAACTCTTTTGAAATTTGAATTCTGACGTTATCAGACTGGTCGCGTCGCGACATAAGGGTTGATCGCGTCACGACTACACGTGGCATCAATTCTTGACCTTATCTTGAACAGTATCCCGGTGCGTGTCAAAAACCCTCATCGCGTCGCGACCCTTTTTACAGTCGCGCCGCGATCCATGCCTTTTCACCCAGCTCCCTTTTTCTTTTATTTATCTTGGGCTCTTTACTTGGGCTTGGTCTTTGGGCTTTGTTCTTGGGCTCTTGTTGTGGGCTTCTTCTTGTGGACTTCTTCTTTTATTTCTTTCTTTAAAAACTCTATTTTATCAATTATTTTAACTTTTCACCTTTTTATCCTGCAATATAGAAAACAAACGATAAACGCATCTTTTTATAATTAATTATATGTTTTCCGGCTAAAACCAACCCAATATCGCATAAGATTTATATATTATAAACGCGATATGAGTAGTATAATTTTTTTTGGTTTATACATTTGAACTAATTTATTTTTTGGTAGATTCCAATTACAGTATTTACTAATAAAACAAGATATAGTTTTTTACGAATTCTAATTCTTATGAATCACATTACTATGAATTCCAATTCCTTGGTCATTCTACAAACCAAACTGACCCTAAGGGTGTGTTTGGTATAGAAAATTGAAGACAGAGAAAGAAAAATGGAAAGAATTCTCTTGTTTGTTTAGAATTAAGAAAAAAACAATTTCAATTTTCTACTTTTAATCTATATCCTTTTTAAAACAAGATCTTTCCCATCATATGTGGCATTGTTAATTGTGTCTCATATTTTAAATTAAAGGAAATTAGAGTATGTTGTAGGGGTGTTAAAAAAACCAAAAAACCGAAGAACCGACCTGCCTCGCATGAACCGAAAATGAAAAAACCGATACCCGTAAAACTCGTAACCCGAAAAACCCGAAAACTAGGGTACTCGTTGAACACGGGGCAGGTTCGGATTTTACAATTCGATATCCGTGGGTACTCGCCCCGCCTCGCATCTTTTATATATATATATATATATGTTAATATGAAATAACAAAAGCCATTAGAAAACTAAAATTCCTGAAAACTACCTAATTTACATCTAGTATTTTTTTTGAGCTTCGACATGGAGAGTTTGCAAGCTTGCAACGATCAAGAGTTCAACATCGATTAACAGTGCCAACTTCAATCCTATCGGTTTTTTGTTTCTACGAGACTCTAATCAAAGATTTGTTCAATTTCTGCCGGTGATTTATTCATTATTGTTGACTTATTTTAAAATTGTTTGTTGTTTTATTATGAATACGAACTTGTTGAAAACTACAAAAATGAAAAGCAGCTCAATTTTAGTGTATCTGTGACCCGAACTGTGGATACCCGTCTCCCTTCGGGTACCCGCACAACGGGTACCCGCCCCACCCCGCCCCGTGAACACCCCTAGTATGTTGTTTAATGATGTGTCATAATTTAAGGATTTTGGGCTTTTACTTGTATATTTACTTTGGGCCTAAGCTTCTCATTCATGTCTATTAGGCTGCTTCAATAACTAATCTCATTGATTTATATATTGATTGGCTTACTCACATTTATATTTACGAAAATCCCTTATCTCCTCTATGCATAACATCCTACAACTATAATTACTACCATTCAAGTTGCTCATTAATTGATTGACATCCTAAAAGACACATCCTCACCTATATATAGTATCTTCACCATAGCAAACATCATTCTATATCATCAACCCCATTTCTTCCCACATTCTGCAGTAGTCTAACACGTAAAACTGTACATTCATTATCTTATGTGTATCTTATTATCACGACACTTCTTATATAATTATTCATAGCCTGATCTTCTTTTATTATGTATAGATAGTTTTTGTGCTCGCTTACTCTTCACCAATAGGTTCATATATGATCTCGATTGTTTTTTTAATTAGGTTTGGTTATCTGATTGTTACGTTCTCTTTGATTTTGCAAGAAAAAAAGTTAAATTTGAAAGATGCACATTAAGTGTTCGATATTAATAGATTTTGTTTGTATGATTCATGGGCTTTCCTTATTTAGCTGCTTTGTGATACATCCTTTACATGGGCTCAATTTTTGTTACAAGTTTTCAGATCTTATTTATGATGTCTACATGTTATTACTATAATTTATTAATGAAAATAGTTCTACCTTTGGCTTCTGGCATTTGATCATGATCATATGCACTTTGTTCAAAAACAAATCAAGGCTTGTAATGATGGTCTATGCCAATTGCATAAATCTTATTACCTTTTTTTGAAAAAATAAAAAAAATTGACAGTTGGTAATATGTTATTTTCATTTTCTACACTTTTATGTATTGTTTTTCCCATGCATGTTTCTTGGAATCAATATGAATACGTGAGTTTCCTGTTTTATTTACTTGATTTTTGGCTTCTATTATTCTTTAATATTTGGAGCATTTTACATTAGTGACATTATTGACATATGATTAAAACACATGACATTTTTTAATGTTAGGTCTTTGAATTTGTTTCGGCTTGTGTAAGTTGTCATGCTAGGGCTATATGTGCCGGGGAAAACAACCATACCCTACAAGCTGCACATATAGGAGAGAGTATTTCATGTTAACGAGCCTAAGCATTGTAAAACGTTATGGTACTTTGATGTAATCTTTGCATAATCCATAAATAAACAATCAATTTTGTTTAGATTTTTCATAGTGCATCTATTTTGTTTTCAACTATAATATTTTCAACATGTATTTCCTAGTTTGAGGTTGTCTATTAAATCTGCCAAACTTCTTATTGCATTGTCACACAATAGTTCATTATAAGCTGTTTAGGTTTGATTGTCCATATTATTATCTAATTATTTGAGTATCAAATAAGTAATTTAGAAGTCGAAAATGGGATAAAGGTGCCCTTTGACAAATATGAATGTTGATTAAAATGATGTCCGCTAACATTTACTAGGTTGTAAGTAAATCACTACAAGAAAAAATGGAACGCGAAACCCACTAAACGACAAAAACCATCGTTTCTTTGACTTTGACTTTAAAAAGTAAGTTTAATGACCTTCTGTGATGACCAAGTCGTCGCAATTCCCGATTATATATATATTTTATTTTATTTTTCCATGAAAATATGATTTAGGCGGTGAAAAGACACACCTTTTTTTTGGGAGGATGTGACGACTTTTTAAGGTTTCGGCGACGACATTGTCGTTGCAAAAGAGTAATTAACATTATTTTTTTCTCTAATTGTTGTAAAAAGGGAAACGAGGTCGTATTGTGTGTTTTTTGGGGTATTGTGACGACAACTGTCGTCGCCTAAGGGTCCGAGCCTATTTAACCTCAAGATCTGCTAATTCTTCTCCCATTTCTACACCCTTCTTCATTTTTGACAGCCCCCTCTTCAAATTTTCACTCCTCAATCAATCTTTACTACCCTTATTTTCACCCCCATCGAGCTCAAGTGGAGTTCCACCCGTACACCAGTTCACTTCACGTCCTCAATATGTAGTACCCATTTTTCAAAATTATAGTTATACTGTGTTGTAAGATAATATTTTAATTATTTTATCAATTATGACAAAAGTCGGTTGATTGTTGTACTGGTTTCGTTTCTAATGGATATATATATATATATATATACATACATACATATATATATGTATATTAGGCTTAGTGGACTAGTCCCACTAATTATATGAGTTAGGTTGGGCCCAAGAATTGTTAAGAGTGTGGGCTTGACCCATGAAAGGAATGCTTATATAAAGAATGATTAGCGCAAGCTACCAAGGAACCCAGTACTGTTCCATTCATCTGTTCTTATTCATACACTGAAGAGAGTGTGTGTGCTTGTGTTGGCTGTGCACTGCTGAGAAGAGAGGAGAACAAGGAAATCAAGTTTGGGAGCTAACATTTCAAGAAGCTCATTAATGCTTGATAATCTTTCGTAGCTTAATCCATGTAGAACTTTCGGTATGTGGAGAGAGTTAGAGAAATTTCTAAGAGGGATTTTACCTTGTTCTTGCTTGCGTCGGACCGAGAGCAAAATCCCATCAACAATGAGTTTGTTTTGGTTTTTTAAATTGATTGGGTGAGGTTTATACCGAGTTAAATGACCTTAGATGAACTAGGATGCTGTTAGTAACATCAATTGAAGCAAATATGTGAAGTTGTAACCGCTTTTCCAAGTTTGTTCTCTGTTTTTGTGATGAACCCAAACCAAGAATAGAAATGGGGTTTTAACCCACTAAATGTTGATGTTAATCGAATTAATTAAGAAGAATGTGATTATACATTATTAGAAATCTATAGAAACTGGAACCGTTTGATTTGATTGTGTTTTGGATGGATTTCAAGAATCTATGTTTTGACTGTATGCGTGGGTTTTTGGTCCGACCAAGATGGGTAGGTGCGACTTGTGAGTGGTGCGACTTTTGAGTTGCGCGACTTGTGAGTTGTGCAAATTGGGTGTTGTGCAACTTGTAAGTAGGTCCGACTTAGGTGTTGTGCGACTTGTGAGTAGGTCCGACTTAGGTATTGTGCGACTTGGATTGTGGTCCGACCTTAAGACTTGGAGTGTGTATGAGTGTGTCACACGACTTAGGGACTTGTACCTGGTATTGATTCAGTAAAATGTTTTGTAGGTTCTTGCTGTCGGATTCGTTAATTGTGCAACTCTACACATTACCGTTACTGTTGTGTCGCAAATCAGGTGAGTTTACATTAACTTATGCTTGACCCGTGATATATACACATTCTATGTGATATGGCCCGTGAGTAAATTAATGTAGTTGCCGATAACTGTTATTATTAACCGTTAAATGCTAATTGTTAAGTGGTGGCTGTTAAGAGTTGATCATGATACCAACTAGGCCTGTGTGACTGGTCGGGGCAGATGATTTCATCTAAAGGTGGGACCTGTGATGAGTTATAGAGAGTGGGGCCCGAGGCAGGCATCAAACGGGTGGGACCCGCGATGCATTAGTATGTGTTATATGCGGTGTGCAACTCGTGCTTTGGTGTAAAATTGATGTTAACTTATTAAGCCTTGTGCTTACCCGTTGATTATATCTATATTTCAGATTCTTCGGGGTTTGACAAGGGCAAGGCTCTGACATGACAGCGGCAACAACAACATCAAAAGTCTTTTACTAAAATTACTTATTTTAGACAATGTTATATTAAACCGCTTCCGTTAAATTGGACATTTGATATTTTAGCACGATGTCTGTATTTAAATCTTTGCTAATGAATTATAGGTATTTATATTTATATATATTCCTGCAAAAAATTTTTTTGGGACGTTACACAATAACTTCATTTTTTCCGGCAACATGAAAGATACAAGAACACATTGATTAAGGTTTGTTATTTTGTATAACTTTTGTGTTGTATGCTTGTTAAGTGATTTGTGTTATACACATTGGATTTTCTTAGGTTTTCTCTACTTGTATCGGTTTTCTAGTGACGCTCCGGCGACGCTCCAGCGACAATCTAATGCAAAGAAACAATTACCTAAGGTTAGTTTACTTCTTAAGGATGGTTTGTTGTAGTTGGTCTTTTAGTTTTAAACTGTATTTCTTAATCCTTAATATGTTTTGATTGTTTTTTTTAAGTTTTGAATGTTGTATATTGATGTTAAACATGTTTTCAGTCAACTTAAGAAGTGAATAAATGTACAAATTAAGCTGATTTGTATGATTATAGTATGCATTTGATTGTATTTTTCAAAAATAAAAAAATACTATTTGATACAGCGACGGCATTGTCGTCGCAAATACATTTAGTTTTTTAATTTTGTTTTTTACGGCAACACTTTTGGCGATGACAATTGGCGACGACATGTCGTTGTATTTTATGTCATCACAGTTAGTTTAAAATTTCGTCGCAAAAGAGTATCAGGCACGATCGTACAGCGACGACTATATTGCGACGACCTTGTTTTTTTTGTAGTGAATCTGTAAGTATATGTAAGATAAACAATGTGTGATTTTTTAGTTCTTATAACGCTAAACAATGCTTATGATAATGTTTCTTCATACTATTATATGCATTTGTCAAACAAAATCTAAGATGATAATCTGTGTTTGCGCGGGACTATCACCTAGTTCTCTACTATATGAAGAGAAAATGAGAGAATTGAAATTACATTGAAAACAATCGATCTCATCCTCTCCGTCAAATTGTCAACCAGCCACTACTTGGCGCCACCCACCACCGTCATCATCGCTACCCATCCACTGCCACCGCCCGTCGCTACCCACTATAACCACCCCCATATTAAAAAAATTACAAATAAATTACAATCTTTTACGATTGTGGTGATACTATAAATCAAATACAAGGTTCTCTTAATTATGCATGTCGTGAAAGTGGGGAAGAATATATGCTAAAAAAGATATTGACAAACATATTTTAGTTAGAAAATAAAACACTTTCAAAATATATGATTCTCTAATACATTTCTATGCAGAAATCTCTATGCTACCAATCAAAATAATCAATTCCCATTTTCCAGACCATTTTCTATTCTTTGCAATTTCGTTCTATGCTATCATTTCGCTACAATTCCATTCTATACACCAAACGCACCATAATTTCCGGCTCGTGCTTCAACACTCATCCATCCATCGATCTTGGTTCCATTTTGATATAATCAACGCAATCAGGTGACTTATGGTTTAATAATCTCCAATTTGCATCGTATATTAACTTTTTTATTCAGTTTGTATGAGCTTGATATCTTGCGGTTTATATAGTCGGAAGATTTCAAGGTAATAGGTTTGAGAATAGGTGATATTTTATTGATCCACGAGCTTTGTACAAAATAGTAAATACTCTTGCTTTATAACTTCCGGCTACTAATCTATTTCCTCACATCATGACATCGATTTTTTTTCGTAATTCATCTATATAATCTCTTTGTAGTTCTCCAATTTGAATTGTATATATACTTGGCCATCGTTGTTTTCCACTTCCACCCATGACATAAATTGATCGGTTTGATTTTCTTGAATTATATGTTTGACAAATTTGGACTATTGAATGTTTGTAGCTTTACTCTATTTGAGATTTCAATCTTTTATATTATAATAAATGTTATGAAGAAATTGGTATCAAAGTTTGATATGTTGATATTAATCTCAAAAGGAACGTGAATACATATACAAGATCGATGGAGGAAAAAAAAAGAAACTACAACAATTGAGCCTAAAAGGAAGGAAGAGAATCAGACCATTAAATGGTCAAATATATACAAAATAATGTCCTCTAATACTCCCCCTCAAGTTGGAGTATGTAGATTCACAATACCCGACTTGCCAAGGAGTGATTGAAGTTGTTGAGCACGCAAAGGCTTCATGAACAGGTTAACGATTTGAAGCTTAGTATCAATGTATAATGGCCCAACTTCCTTAGATTCAACCCGCTCACGAACAAAATGACAGTCCATTTCAATATGCTTGGTCCATTCATGAAACACCGGATTGTTTGCAATATGTCTTGCCACTTGATTATCACAAAAGAGTGGTGTCGGTCCAATAGAAGGCGCTTCAAGTTCACCAAGTAACCAGCGAACCCATATTGTTGCCATAGCACGGTATTCTGCCTCAGCCGAGGAACGAGATACCACGGATTGTTTCTTAGACTTCCAAGACATTGGAGCTCAGCAGGTAACCGGTTCTTGAACGTCGAGTATAAGGACACCCGAGCCAATTTAAATCACAATATGTAACGAAATTAGTTCATCTATCTTTTGGCAATAGGATACCCTGGCCTGGTCTGGTCTTGAGGTAGCGAAGTACTCTGTTAACAGCATCCATATGGTTCTGTCTAGGGTCAGCTACAAATAGCTTGAGACATTCACCGAATAAGCTATGTCTGGTCTTATGGCTTGCACGTATAGAAGTCATCCCACTAATCTTTTGTATTGATTAGCATCGACCTTCTCTTCTTCATCTCCTTTATCAATCTTAAGATTTTGTTCCATGGGAAATGAACTTGGCGGACAACCTTGAAAACCACTATCTTCAAGGATGTCTAAGGTATATTTCGTTTGACTAAGAACCAAACCTTCAGATATTCCCAGAAAGTACTTCAAGTTACCAAGGTCCTTTATGCTGAACATCTCGTCCAACTGAGCTTTTGTGTGTTGTATCTTTTCTATGTTGTTCCCAACGATTATGACATCGTCAACATATATCAAAGCAGCAACATAAATATCACCAACTTTATATATAAATAATGAATGATCTGCTTTGCATTGACGATATCATAGTTCAGTGAGGGTTGCAGTAAATTTATGGTACCAATTGCGCGAAGCTTGTTTCAAATCATATATGGATTTCTTTAATCTGCACACTCTTGTTTCATCTTTGGTGGAAAAACCTTGAGGAATTTTCATGTACACTTCCTCTTCTAGATCACCATGCAAAAACACATTATTAACGTCAAGTTGATGAATGATCCAATCTTGTTTGACGGCAAGAGCAAGAAGCATCCTTACGGTTACCAACTTTGCAACCGGGGCAAAGGTCTCGTGATAATCCACACTCTCCATTTGAGTAAAACCCTTCGCAACAAGCCTCGCTTATATCGTTCAACTTCTCCATTTGGCTTGTACTTCACTTTGTAGACCCACTTAGATTCTATGGCCTTCTTGCCCGGTCGCAACTCTTAGAGGATCCACGTTTCATTTTGCTCGATAGCACAAATTTCCTTTTTCATGGCTTTTCTCCACTTGTGATCTTGAGAGGCCTGATAAAAACAATTTGGCTCATCTGAGAATTGATGGCCACTAGAAATGCTTTGTGAGGTTCAGAAAATTTATCATAAGAAAGATAATGAGCAAGAAGGTGTACCATTTAGGATGCTTGATCGGTGGGAGGTTGCGTATTGTCTACCGATGGGGGAAGGTTAACGACATAGTCATTTAGGTGTTTCGGTTGAGACGTGGTCCTCTTTTCTCTAACGTTTTGCACTTCATCACCATGATCCGTGATGTCTTCACTTTGCATGTCTTCATGCAGGTTGGAATTTGTCTCATGCAAATTGGTATCTCCTTCATTATTATTAGCCTCCTGTGATTGACTTTGTTGATGACCTTCAATGGGATCCACCCCATTGCCACCGACACAATCAGATTCAATGGAGGAGGTTTGATCATTAACTCCCCCTGTCATTCGATCCTCTTGAATCATTTCTGTCTCAACCATGCTTTCAAAAGGATCATTCTCTTTGTTGCTTTACTTTGGTTCTATGTTGGAAAATGGAAACATTTCTTCTACAAACATTACATCCCTAGTAGATTCTTCTTTTTTATCAATCAAAACCCCTTCCCAAACTGTACAAGCTTCTTCCAAAGCATACGGCTTTCTGGATGTAGATAATTTTCCCTGCTCAATATCAAAGATTTTGTACCCTTTAGTACCACAAGGATAGCCCATGAAGACACCCAGTTTTCCTCTTGGTTTGAATTTGTCACCTTTTGTATTGGTGTTTCTGTAATAAACTAAACATCCAAAGACTTTCATATGCTCATAGTTAGGGACCTTATTGAAAAGGATTTCAAAGGGTGTTTTGTTGTTTAAAACTTGAGATGGTAGCCTATTTATGATATAGGCTGCCATCAAAACACATTCACCCCAAAATCTGATCGGTAAACTTGCTTCAAGTCTTAATGCCCGGACGACTTCAAGGAGGTGTCAGTGTTTTCGCTCAGAGAACCCCATTTTGTTGTGGGGTGTGGGGGCATGTAGTTTCTAAAATAATTCCTTGTTTAGTGTAGAAATCATTCATGTAATTTGAGGTAAATTTATCTCCATTATCACACCTTACAACTTTGATAGATTTTCCAAATTGTGTTTTGACAAGGTTATAGAAATCAACAAAGCAAGTACTGGCTTTATGTTTATGCTTGATTAAGTAAACCCAATTGCTCTACTATAATCATCGACAATGGTCAACAAATAAGTCGACCTCAAAAAAGAAGGCGTTCTATACGCACCCCATACATCACAATGAACCAAATCAAAACAGTCTTTAGTTTTTATTGAACTAACCGCAAATGGTAGTCTAACAAATTTAGCCTTAAAACATGAATCACAAGTTCTACTTTCAGAATTAAAAGAAATGTTTTTAAGAGAATTGACCAGAGACAATTTGACGTTGGAAGCATGACCAAGCCTTTTATGCCATGTATCAGCAGTAACCATCATTGCCTTTCTTTCATCTTTTAACCCCCCCAATCGGTAAAGACCTCCGCTACACCTACCCGCTCCAATCAAGCTCCTCGACTCCAAGCCCTGTGTATGACAAAAAAGTCAGGAAAAAAGTTTATATATGGCACAATGGAGATCTCTTGTTAACCTACGAATAGACAGTAGATTGCATTTGAGGTTTGGTGCAAATAATACTCCCTTTAACATTATGACTCGTTTAAAAGAAAGCTTACCTTTCCCTTTTACAGGAATGGCATCGCTATTAGGAATGGTGATAGGTGCCTCGTTAACACATGTTTTCATGTTTTTAAACATTTCATTTTGACAAGTAATATGATCGGTTGCTCCCTAGTCAACGATCCATTCATAATTTAAATCAAAACTACCTGCCATGTTTGCCCTCGGTTTCGTTTCTGAATCATCAATATCGTTGTTACCAGTGAAATGTTTAACAAACATCTTATATTGTTGTTTTGTTATTCTAGGAATGTGACTGAAACTTGTTTCAACAAGAACCGTTTTAGGCTTTGTCATCTCTCCTTTTGCTTTTCCAGGCCACCAATCGGGATACCCGATTCGTTTGAAGCACCCTTCCCTGTTGTGCCTATCTCTCCCACAGAAAGTACAATGTTCAGATTTGTTATCGGGAGTATTTTTGTAGGTCTTTTGTGTCCCTTTTTTCTGCTGTTGCCCTTCACGTTTGGAAGGAACAAAAGCTTGAAAAGCGGCTGCATCTTGAGTCGTTTTCTTAGCAACGGAAGCAGTCCTTTGTTGTTCATCCTCCGCTACCAAATGATAAACCGTCCCTAAGCTTGGTGTTGGTTTTGTTGCTAAGATCTGGGTCCGTATCACAGAAAACTCGTTGTCAAGACCCATTAAAAACTCGTACATCTTCTCATTTTCTTTGAGTTCAATAAGCTTCTTCCAAGCCCACACTTACATCCTTCACACGTGCAAACGGGAATCAGTAAAACTGATTGTATTTCATCCCATAGGCTACGCAACTTTGTGTAGTAGGCCGAGACGGAAGTCCCATCTTGTCCAGTAGCCGTAGCGATTGCTTCAACTCATAAGCTCTCGGTGCACTTTCTTTTCCAAACCTTTCTTTTAGATCATCCCATATCTTTGCAGCACTGTTGGCATACTTTACACTGCTACGTATCTCCTTTTCCATCGCCGTTGTGAGCCAACCCTTTATCATTCCATCGCAATGCATCCAAGCCATGAAGGTAGACTCATCCTTTTCTGGTTTCTTTATCGAGCCATCAATGAACCCAATCTTGTTCTTGGCAAACAAGAAATTTCGCATCTCTTGTGCCCGGTCATTGTAATTGTAATCTGTCAAGGCTTCATTTACTTGCATCTTTTTAGGATAATCGGAAGTGTGTATGTAGAATGTTGAGTTTGAGTCTATAGACTCTCCCTCATTCTTTTGTTTGTTCTTGTCGTCGTCAGCCATGGTGGGGTGGCGATTTAGGGTCCTGTGAATATGATAGATTTTTGCTCTTATACCATGAAGAAATTGGTATCAAAGTTTGATACGTTGATATTAATCTCAAAAGGAATTTGAATACATATACAAGATTGATGTTGGAAAAAAAAAGGAAACTACAACAATTGAGCCTAAAAGGAAGGAACAAAATCAGACCATTAAATAGTCAAACATATACAAAATAATGTCCTCTAATATGTTGATCATAGTTAACTGAGTGGTTGCCGATAAGGTGTTTAATGAAAGGTCTAGGTGTTTTATAGTCTTCCACTTAAAGTTTCTATGCCCGTTTTCTTACATGTATCAATTCATATCTAACTAATTTAAATAATGTTTCTTTGAAAAGAAAGTGTTTCATGTGTTGTTATAACTTGATTATGATATGGGTTGTAACAAGTTTTAATGGAAATCGTTATTTTGGATGAAGTTTTATTGGTATGTTTTGATTTGAAGACCAAAGATTTGAAACAACAGATTAAAGTTAATGTTATTTGGATCATAATAGTTGATGTTGGTTTTTGAGATGAAATTGGGTTGCTATAGTTGTTGCTGATATGAGGCCGGTAAATGGTGTTGCAAGATTTACAAAAGCAGGCATAGTTATACCATCTGCAAACCTTGTCATGGAATTATTATTTTGTGTTTGTATTTGAATATTTTTCTTCACATTAGTGCCATTGTTGCTAATGAATTTGAACTAGGGATGCTGCATTTGGTTTGGGTTTTATTTTTTGTTTTGTAGCTAGATCAGTTTTAGTTTCGGTGAAATTGTAAATTGAAATTTTGATGCAACAATGGTTGTTCATATTTGTTTTGCTTTGGGATGATTTTGGTAAAAGTTTAAAGATTCTCAAGAGCATATTATGGTTGATTTTGCTGAAGATATTAATCAATTAAGTTCTTATGGAGTTTATTGCTGTAAAGTCTTTAAAAAATATTCATTTAAAACTTATGCGTTGCAGTTTTGAAATACAAAAGCCTCAAATGTTGGTTTGATATGATAAGGACTCAAAGTTTCTATGTGTTGAGTTCTGCTAATGATACATGATTGCTGAAACATTTGTCTCTAATGTTTAGAAGTGTTAATTGCATTCTTGATCAAGACTCAAATTCTATGGATAAGCCGGATTAAGTTTTTGATATTGAAGAGGACCCTTTAACCCGCTCTGTTATCCGATATTCGTTTCATTCAACTCGTTTTCATCTTCTACTTGCAAGGCACTGAACTTGTTTCCATCTCTTTTGCGTGAATAACCTCTCATTAAAACAAAACATGTTTATGTGTTCAATTGCTACTCATCTTTGTTGAAAACATGTTAAAACAATACCTTTGTTAGTATTTCGGGCTAATTGCATTTTCCAATTTTGATATAAAGTAATATTTTTAAGAAAAGTTATCCAATAGATGGGCTACATGACCAATGCCTAATTTAACACCTTTCCAAAAAAAATCTGTTAAGAGATAACAGTCTTGAGGCTACTTTTGTTACTCCATTAACTGTTTTGTTAAAGATTTCACAAAACTTCTCATTTTGTTATAGTTGCTTAACTGAAGTGATTTAGAGATATATGAATCTATGTGGAAGTGACCATGACCTCTTTGATAAGCCAGCATAAGATATACAGTTTGAAGCAAAAACTTAACATTTAGTTTGAATTCCGAACGTACATGATAAACCGATTTGAAGCAAAATTATAACTCACGAAAAAACTATTAGAGAATATAGATTAGGGTTTAGTATAGGATGACTCAGCCCTATTGTATAGATAGGCTAGGGCCCATTAGGATTTCATATTAGGGTTTCATTATTCTACAAAAACAAGTATCAATGGGTAGGTTCAAGCTTAGAAGTTACTTAATTAGGTGAATTACTTTGATTTCTCAGTATTCTTTTTGTTGGTGGATTCTATGCATTTTAGCTTCATATACGAATCTTGACAGCGAAATTCTTTTCGGTTTAGTAAGACCATGAGAAAATCCATAGATTAGAATATTCATTGGTTAGAGATTGTAGTTGTTTTTATTAGGTGATGGTCATAAGTTGTCATCCTTGAATTCTTTAGGTGCTCTCATGTATTCGTTATGTTCAATTGTTCATGACATCACACAGTTTGTAAAGAAGGTTGGTCACTTTTCTATTAAGATGTTTCATATATAGTCATGAAATATAATGTTAGTTATTATAACAACACCTGAACTAAAAGTACGTAGTTTTTGCATTAATTTCAAAAGACAATAAGAATGAGAATTAGATGATTACACGATTTTACATTTATGATCAAAATAGTTTTCTAGTTGTAACCCTTACCTCCACTCCAAATCTGGCTAGTACGTAGTAGATCGTATATTCAGAACCCAATCCATATTAAGAGTTTTCTAGCTTGACCCGTTACCCGATACTCCAATTTGGCCACCGCCTAATAACAATATATTAAACTTTATAAGTGAATCATAGACATGTATTTAACAAGTGTTTTCTATTTCATTACTTTATGTTTCAAATTATACTTCACATTAAGCTCTAAATTCGACACGGATGTTTTTAGATTGTTAGTTTTAGTATTCTTTTGTCTTCCGAGTTATACTTCAAATATAATAGTAACTTTAGGTTGAACCTTTAAATATTGATTACGTACTTAGCTGCAGTTTGCTAGTGTGTTCTTCTCTTCCACTACTTTACTTATATATATATATATATATATATATATATATATATATATATATAGGAGTGGGTTCAAACGAGAACGGTTATAAAAGAATATATGCAATGACTAATGATGTTGGGTTTATATTTGAAGCTGTTTTTCATTGCATTCTCTTTTATCTTTTCAAAACAATGTGCATCCTCTCATCGTCCTATTTCTCCTATCTGAACGTTGTTGTTGTTAACCCTAGCATATTGTACTAGAATTTGGGTAAGAACGTTGAATATTTAGACTTCATTTTGATTTATTAATTATTAAACGTTTCTCTATTTCTTATATTTGTTTTAAGTTTACTCAAAGACATTAATTGTACGTCGCAATGTTAAAAGTAATAAGGGATTATAAGTTTTGATTTGTGACAAAAATGGCATTGACACAGACAAAACAATGAATAATATGTAAAGTAGTTCAAATATAATTTATTTTCTTAGGTACGTATTTGAATTATTTTGTATATCTACACTCCTTACAATTTTTATTTGATTTTGATGTATCTCAAGTTATTTTTGTAATACCTTTATGTGCACGCGTCTAAGTCTAACACCAATAAAGACATGTATATATACACATTTATTAATGATGTTTCAAGTTTTTATAGTTTTTTCATGTGAACAGTTGTATGTAGCCCTTCTAGTGTTACAAGGATCATTCAACTAGTTTCTTTTTATGGGGAAAATATCATATATGTCCCTCCTAACTTGCAAAATATCTTATATACCCAAAGTACACGTTTTTCATACATAAAGTACAATGGTCCTAAAGCATGCTTTGGGCATATAAGATTTTTTATATATTTTAATGCTTCATTACATGTTAGATGTTTTAGAATTTTTAAATCTTTTTTATACGTACAAATATCATTCAGCTAGTTTTATATATGAAAAATGATATATCCTTCTATTATTTCTTCCTATTTCATCTCCTGCTCACCACAAGATGACATGTGAAGTCCACTAATTTTTTTCCCACTTCTTCCATTGATTTTGACACTTCTATTGATCTTGTAAGTAAAATAATAAGTATGAAAATAAAATAAAAGGATATATCACATATCTTTATATATACACATATATAAACATTGTTACAAATAGGCCTGTCAATTGGGTTCGGGTTCGGGTTAACAAGTCATGTCATTTTCGTGTCGACGTATTTTCGTGTCATTTTCGAGTCGACCCATTTTTGACCCAATTTAATTTCGTGTCGGG
>JAUEJL010074296.1:0-16152 GCA_032274825.1 Drosophyllum lusitanicum | reverse complement strand
AGAAAGTTTAGTTTGTTACATACAATATTAAATTGGGCATGGTTTATTACATTTCGGTGCACTTAACCTTATATATATATATATATATATATATATATATATATATATATATATATATATATATATGAAAACTATAAGGACCATATATGACAAAATGATAACATTAAGGGTTAAAAGAGGATTAGGGACTCAATATCTAGGTTAATCTCTCCTCCTACTCATTTAATCGGCAGTTTCAACGGTGAAGGTGTGTATCGTGTGTGCAATCAGCCAACATCTAGAAAGAAGAGCGTAGGATCCTGGATCAAAGTCATCTTTGTTTAGCAATCTTCAACAAGTAAGCAATCTCATTCCATGGTAGTAGTTCATGTATGGTTTTCTTTCCGATTGTGTAGTTTTGGGGGTTAATGGATCAAATATTGAGACCCAAGTAGGGTTCGACCTTTAGGTTAAGAGGTTACAATCGAATGGCTATCTGTTGGTTAATCTTGAAATTGGTAACTAAGGTTTAATCCTCATTGAAAACCTAAGATTTTGGTATAAAGATTATAAAGTTTGTTGATGAATCCGTGATCTACCATTTGATAGTTTTCCTTGTTCGTCGACTGTGAAGTGCGTATGGCATGAAGAGATATGAGCTTGCCAACCTTTGAAACGGAGAGGGCAGGATGGCGAGATAGCTTAGCCTCACGCCAACCTTCTTCTCTTCACGACTTATAGTTGGCGAGGCCAACGTGGCGAACCAAGGTGGTGAGGCCAGGTTGGCGAGGCCACCTTAACAAGCCAAGATGGCGAGGATTGGATGACGTAACCAAGCCTAGCCAGTTTGCAATCGTAGTGTGTTTCTATGTTATCTTCGTATTCGGGTTTCGTTGTTTGATTTCTTATAATTAAGTCTCCGTTTACCCGTTTAGATTACTCGTTCGACTTTCGATGGTTCACTTGGTTTCTACTCTCGGATCTTGTGAGTTCAGTAGTTTACAAAACCAAGTACATTGACAAAAAAAAAATACTTTCTAAAGGTTATACGAATACGAATTTAACGGTTGATTGTGCTTAGTGTTATACTTGCAATTATCATGAGTGTCTATGCATTGTACGGTTATTTACGGTTTATATAATTAAATATTGAATATATACATGTATATAACTTAATGGGCGGGGATAGTGATCTTACACGCTCATTTAGGGATTCACGAGCCTAGTAGGTATTTTGTTTCCTCCTAGGTATAAGTGCTAGCCACACACGAAGTTGTGGAGTTTGTAAATAACCTTTGCGACACATGGTATACGGATTCATATGTGTTCATGTACTGGAGTGATGTCGACCAAATGGTGGGATTGATCATACATCACGAGGATGTAAAGAGGAGACAACGATGGTTTCCATTTATACTTATATCTGAAAGACAACGTGGTATTTGTACTCACACTATCGGAGTAGCGAAAGCATTGTTTAGTGTATGTCTATGCATGGATCGGGAGTAATTACCCTATCGATGCATGGGCTACCTAGTGTGTGATTAGTGAACTAGGTTACCTAGTTGACCGGGCCATAGGAAAATTTTAGCAGGTATATATACGGACTATGGTATGTGGTATGTGAACGGTTATGGTATGCTTTGTTAGTTGATACAGTTATTTAACCCATTACATGATCTATGTTATGCGAGATTTATAGTTGGGTCAAGTATGCAAATGCGTCAGGTATGGTTACTTTATAATTGTATTACTGATTTATCTCTAATACTTATACGGATTTTGTTCATTAACTCTTATTGACTCACGAGGCGTAAGTTGACAGTTGTTTCTTTGAAATTTGTCTTGTACTCGTGCAAGTGCATAGATGCTCGACTTCGTGAGACGGGTTGCTTTTGGGTAGTTAAACTTTTGAGTGATGATACCATTTAGACTTTGGAATGTTTTATTAATGGTTGAATTGTGTAACGGTTTTACGGTGTATAGTCATAGTGTGACATTGTGATTTGTGACGGTTAGCATTTATTATGCATGTGGTTAAAGAGTTGTTGCTTGTGATTAAATATATTTTAAAAGTTTTTGTTAAATGGTAATTTTTAGAAATCATGGTGTTACGCTAGCTCTAAGGCCATGCGTACAACTCCTTCCGAAACATTCGGGTAGATCATTGGGTAGCTCGGCTTGCCTTGAGAACACCATTACACCCCCTTTTCGGGTTGGCTTTCAGTTCTCCCAAGCCGACTCACCCGCACGTTTCCTTTTTTTATTTACTGTGTAAGAGAGAGAGTAAGGTGTAGGTACCATATCATCAAGTATCAAGTATAAATATTGGAAGCAATCTCACAATGATAATCTTGGTATTTATGTATGTATGAATATGAAGAACTACCAAGAACACAGTTGAAGGAAATGACTGCTCCCTTATGTTTAGGTTACAAACATAAACTATATATACCAATGGGTATTTACATAAAATACCCTTACACTATGACTAATGTCATATGTAATACCAAACTTACCTAAAATGTATTGAACACAATTCTAGGATCTAACATAAGGGGAGAGAAAATATTGGGTTGTTTGAGTTAGACTATACTTGAGTTTTGGGTAAAAGAGAAAATAAGGGAAAAATGACATGACATTCGGATAAGAGAGAGGAGAAAGATGGATGCTACTCATGGTCTAAGGGTGTCCATCATAAGTAAAGACTAACCAATTATAGATAAAACAAAACCGAGAGAAAAATAAATGGAAGAAAATTTTTCTTTATATTTTTTTTGAGTTGGAAAGAAAGAAAATAAAAGTGTTTCTAGTGAGAAAGAAAGTCTTAATAATTTTACAATAATATCCTTTATGTAAAGTTGTAAATGAACTAAGGTATTGGGGTTTTACCCCATAGCTCAGGTCTTGGGTTCGAGTCTGGACAGTGAGAGTTTTTCTAATAAAATGGTGGAGGGTATTACTCCCTCATGGTGCATGGCTTGCGGCTCGCATACTGCTCTATATGGATGTCACTGCGAGCCCAGCCCACTAAATTCGCTATTGAAAAAGAAAACTAAATCGTTAACCATTCACTAGGAAAATTGTTTCTTTGATGGATAGACAAGATTTTTCTATTTCTTTTTTTGCTTATCTGAACATAAACCGATTGTTTGTTTGTATGTGTATATATAATATAACTAAATAACATAATATAAATTTAGAATTAAAAATTTGAATCTTAAAACATTAAAAACCATAAATCTAATCCTATCACATTGTTGTCCCGACCCATTGGCAATCATTTTCTGCAACACTCACCAGTCACCACCATGTATAAATGTGAATCATCTTCCACCAGCCACTACTCTCCATCGGCTAATTGTCCTTCAGCAGCTATGTCGGCGACTTCTGTTCTTTTATTTTTCCTTCCATGAAGGATTTTTAAAACTAGTTCGGTTTTTAATTCAATTATTAGCTTCTAATTAAAAGAGGTTATAGTTATATAGCTTCTAGATTTAGTGAAGATAGTAAAACCGCCACTCCTAAATATGATCAACATATTAGAAATGATTATTTCATAAGTGAGAAGTCGGAGCTAAACACTTGGCTAGAAGGAGTGTACGTATATTGATGATTCAACTGTAAAATTTGATGCCTTTTGGGGGTGGAAGGAGATAATTTTAAAGTTTAGAATATTCTACAAAATGGTTGTTGATATCTTGTCTAGGATTATCAGAAAAACCGAACCCGAATAACCTGACTGACCCGATCCAAGTTCGGGTTAAATCAGACATGCTTATTTGGGTTTCAAATGTGTTGTTCAGGTTATCTGTTGCCAGAAATAATTATTGCTGAAAGAGAGGTTGTATATCATTCTATTAACATTTTCTACTTATCTTTCAATTTCACTAGAATAAGAGAAGGGTCAACTTAGAAGAGAAGATAAGAAAAGATTTTAGATAATTCCGTAATTTAGTTACTTAGAAGATATAGTTGGAGGATAAAAACATCCTTTTAGCTACATAGGAATGTTAAGTAATTCAATTTTAGTTTTTAAGTAATACAAAATCTCCATCGTTTCAAAAAATTAAGAAGTTGAAAGTTATGGCGTAAAAGTGTGCTAAGAGATAAATATTGTTGACGTCGTAGTTATCAAAATCACGATTATGAGGATCGTACGATCTTACGATCCCACCAATAAAAAACGTGCCGGATCGCACTTAGGATCGCAAATAGGTATGATCGTAGTTCGTACTCAAGATCGTAAGATCGTATGTGAGATCGTATGATCGCTATACGATCCCACCTTTTTTTTGTTATTTTACATTTTTTATTATTACTCTTATGATACATTTTTTTGTTATTACTATTATTTTACTTTATTATTTTTTAACTTTTTTAAGTAGTCAATCTTATGCTAAAAACAATTGTTCACAGTTTTCTACTTTACACATATGTCACATGTTTTATTTTTCTTTCATTATTAGAAATAGAGGTTAATGAAAATAAGATTTTTTTATGAAATAAGGAATTAATGTTGTGCATAGTGTGCTCTAAATTCATTGATTGTGTTTAAGCTAGAGTCACATATTACATTTTATTATAATATGTAAACGAATGAATTATGGTAAATTTTTATCTGCTCTGTTAATATTTAAAATGTGGACGGTTTGATGTATGTTATTTTAATTTAATGTTTTATTAATTTATTCTCAGGTAAAAATGTCATAGAATTGGTTTTTAATTAAAATTATAACATATAAAAAAACTAAAACAACTTTAGTGACTTGTGATAGGATCTTAAGATCCCGATTTTGATCTTACGATCCAATCTTGCAAAGACGAAAACGATCCTAGGTAAGATCTCGATCTTGATAACCTTGGTTGACGTGCATAAAAAAATATTTCAACATTATATTATAGGAAAATGATAACCACAATTCTTAAGGCTGTGGATAAAAATAAAAAAAAGAAATTTTAGTTTTTATAAATAGCAATCATAACTCATATTTTTATAATAAACTTTTTATAATTTTCATACTTAACTTTTAATTGGATTTTAATTTTCTATACGTAAAACAATATTACCTTTTTTTTAAAACTAAAATCACATTTCTTTTATTCTTTATAAATAAAATGTGAGTAAATGAAATCAATGTTGTTTATAGACTTTTCATGAGTTTGAAATTCTTTCTTTTCGACCAACAATAAAAATTATAAAATGAAAATAAAACAAACGTGGTTTACTTAGATTCTTTTGGTCCGGTTATGACAAAGTAATATATTTGAAGCTAAAAACAATAAATATAAAGATGTATCATGCATGTCATAGCCAATTTACCATGTTCTGTTATTTTATTCTTCCAAATTCTAGAAAACTTTTTTTTTTTTTACAATTTCGGCCATGTGAATATTTCTATAGGGAATATATTAAGGGATACTAATAATTCGTTTTTTTAACAGCAACAATATATTAAAACTAGCAAGATGTCAGAGACATACATTGAATACAAAAACATGAAAACACCTTAAAAAAGGAAGAAACATCACCGATTACAAAACATCAATAAGATTAGAGCACCAACTTAACCAGTCAATCATTCTCTTAAGCTTTCCTCTATGGAGGGAGGAGCTTTCAACAAAGCCAAGAAGGCTTCCTTAACTTCTATATTGCCTAGAATGTAAAAGGCTACATGAAAACTTAAAGCCTCAACCTTTAAACCAATTATTCGTTTAACCTTAACATTTTTAAGAAACTATGAACTTAAATAAGCATGTACGAATTAATAATATACATTAAATCATTAATCAACTTGCTCGTCTTAAAGAAGTAATATTATACGTATGTTAGAATTGGCTAAAAGAAACAGTTATCGAAGCTTGTCGATTTTTTATGACAAAGAGAAATGATATTCATAGTCCGTAGGACCAACACCATTCGAAGGTGCGCGGCCGACCCCGCCTAGAATCCTGTAGATATCTGTTGTTTTCATAATCTTATTACACGACTAACTCTAAGTAATACTATGTTTTTCATATCTGATTTGTTTTGCCGTATAGTAATTTTTTCAATTCACATAAATATATTTAAGTTGTCACGTTTTACTATTGTATGTACCAAACTTTGAAACTTAATATTTAATGGATCAAACTTTCAAAATTAACATTTAATGTACCCGGTTACCTACACAACAGGTAACCAGTAATTTTTTTATTTTTATATATTTTTAATAATACAACCTTAATAACATTCATCGTCTTCATCCATTTACACTCATTCATTTGAAGATGAAGAATAAAAACCAAAATATCCATTACTGAAACCAAAACTCAGGGGAAGCTTAGTTAAATAGAAGGGAATAGGAATGACAAAGGGTAAGAGAATACAAAGGAATGCAATGAGCATTCCCTAGTATTATCATTATCATTATCATTGATATTGCTTGATTAATAAAGGTAGTCATTATAATATAATATAATAATATAATATAATATAATATAATATAATGTGTAGGTCAATGGTGGTGGCAGTAGTCGGTGGTGATGGTGGCAAGAGTATGTTGTGGTGGTGGTTGATGATGGTGGCAGCAACTGTTAAGGGTGATCGGTCGATGGTGGCGACGACGATGTCGGTTAAGGTAATGATTAAAGGAAATTAGTTGCGGAGCTGGTGATCGACGAAGGCGGTGGTTGCGACAGGTGGTTGTGGTAGTCAGTAGAGGTGGCGACAGGAGGTAGAGGTGGTGGTAGTGGCGATGATCAGCGATGTGGTTTATGTTGGTGGTGGCAGCGGAAGCGGTCTATGATGGTGGTAGAGTGTAGTGGTGGCGGCACTGGTGGTGGAGGTTGGTGGACCAATACACACTTGAATCTATGGCGATGGTGGTGGTGATTGGTGGTGGCAGTGGTGAAGACGGTGTTTTTAATGGAGACGGCGATCAATGGCAAGCCAGCAATGGTGATGATGGCGGTGACTATGACAAGTGGTGGTGGTGATGGAGGCGGTAGGGGTGGTGATTGATTGTGCAACTAGTTTATGATGGTGTGGTGGATGCCGCCAGTGATGGTGATGACGGAGGTGGCGGTGGTCGGTGGTGGTGCCGAACGGTGGTAGTAGTGAAATTGGTGGTGGTCGGTGATGGTGATGGTGATCAGTGTAGACACATACATAGTTGAACCTATTACCTAAAATTCATTACCCCAAATTTGTTAGGGAGAGGTTCATTACCCATTAATGGGTAATGATTGATTATATTCCACAAAACCAATCAATATTAATTATTACCATTCTCATTCCTTACCTCCTAAAACCTCCAACTAAGCACCCCTCAAAGAAAACAAAAAGAAAAAAAAAATGATGATCGAATAACAATCAAAGATGGGTCTTAGAAGCAATCAGAGAATAGAGATTTCTAAAGTGACCGACTTCAAAAGGGTTTCCAAAAGATAAGGTTTGAAGTGTCTTAGTAACAAGTGAGATTTGGTTTCTTTTATATGTATAATTGGTATGCAATGTGTTTGTAGTCTGTATAAGGAATATAAACAAATCATAACCAAATCATAAAGAATATTGCATCATCAATTCCTAATTCTCGGCCACATGTATATTTAGAATGTGTATAATAAGGATTGTATATTTTTCAATAATTACAAGTGAGGAATACAAGATTAATATAGACAATACAATGAAAGGAAAGAGGCTAACTCTATGGTACATTATAGCTAAATGAAAGGATCACCATCATTGCAATTATACACATTCTAAATATACATGCGGCTGAGAATTAGGAACTGATGATGCAATATTCTTTGTGATTTGGTTATGATTTGTTTATATTCCTTATAATCTGTACTCTGAGACTAATTTTAATAAAATAATCTCCTTTGATGTTTTAGAAAAATCAAAGATGAAATCCAGAAAAATAAATGATGATAGCAAATCTAGATTCAGTTTAGCTCTACACCATATCAATGAACAATCATAACCCCAATTAAAATTGAAGAACTTAAACACAAAAAAGCGATGATAACAAATCTAGAATCAAAATCGGAACTCAAATCCAAAATCTGGAACTCAAATCGAAAGTCAAACCCTTTACTAATTGTAACCGATCATAATCAGCCATAACTCAGAAAATAGAAGTCAACAATCTATGATTGTTGCTTTTGAGGGTTGTAGGAGACCGATCGTAATAAGTCGCGGGAACATTACACCGGATAGGCCTCCTATAGAACTTCCCTCCGGCTCTGCCGCTTTCGTAGGGAGCTGTTCCAGCACCCACCATCGCTATAATGGAAGTTGGAGCTCCCAAGTAATATATAAATCGATAACAAGACTTCAATACATTAAAAAGTATACAATAGCAAAATTTGATAACCAGGATCTATTTATGTGAAATAGACCATTTTTAAAACTAGTGGTAACAATTTTGGGTTGAATAAATATCTAACATGTCTTTATTCACATTAATCCTTCAAAAAGAGTAAAATGTCAATACAGTGTTCCTTCTTATCTAACATGTCTTTATTCACATTAATCCTTCAAAAAGAGGTGAAAAAAACATAAAAAAACAAAAAGGTAAACAGTCACGTTCGACTTGCTACATGAACAAACTATAACCAGCCATATATAATCCAATTCATAATTTACACATAAAACACTTGCCCAACATTCAAAAGGCTTTCATGAGGAACATTAAAGATGACACTATGCTCCCTGCAAATCTTCCTCAGAAACGCATAAACATAATCTATACTAAACTTCTTATAAAACGCCGAATCCCTTCTCGCTCTCACTACCGTGTTCCCCATTATATGCACTACCCCTGCATCTCTACAGCTCGTTAAAAACTCCATTTCATCAACCTCTGTATGACTGCTTACCTGCCCAGACGACATTCCTGAATTCACAACATGCAGTGGTGATTTTGCAGGAACTATGGAGTCGACAGATGAAACCGTGAGGTCGACAATAGAAGAAAACGTATTATTGGTGTTATCGGGTAGCAAAAAGTCTCTAGAACGTTGAGTTTGCTGACCGCTGTATAAACTATACTCGTCTGAATCAGACCCTCCTTCCATCATTGACTCGAGTCTTACAAACATAAAGAGGTTATCAAACAGTTTCTTTTCAAAATCATCATCTTTTTTGTGCAGATCTTTGTACCCATACCTTGCAACGCACCTAAACATGTGAAAATTTTTGGGCCCGATTCTTTTAACAAGAAATCTTTCGTCTTCTGGGACCTTATAAACTGGAAGGTACTTTACACACACAAAAACAACCACTGAATGGATGGCGGGTAAATTAGTGATGAAATGCGAAAATATATGCGGGACCCCACTAGCAAGCTCGGTGTACACGAGTCCTATTCCTGGGACTCGCACAAGACCTAAACTTGGACCAAGACCAAGAATCCAAGCCATAGAGATTTTACTATGCATTTCAAACTCATATCTTTTCACTGTTCCATAATGCCAAATGTACATTATGAAAAGGAAGACCGCAGCTATGACAAGTGGGACCCAACCACCTTGATCAACCTTGAAGAGGACAGCCGAGAAGTAAGTGCATTCAACGATTAGAGATAAAGTGGCAAAGATGAAGACTAGAATCCAGTGACAGCGCCAGACTAATAACATGATTAATATCATGAGAAAAGTTGTTACGAGCATGACTACGACGACTGCCGTCCCTGTAACACAGGACACATAATGTTAATGGCTATTAATTTTCGATAATAAGTAGTCTATAATGATCTAGAGGTGGCAAAATAGGTGGGTTATACGGGTTGCACAATGGGTCAAAACATGTTGGACCAGGTTGGGTTGACCATGACACTTTGTATCGTTTTTGTTGGACTTTTTCTTATGAATACAATAATTTGTCTGCTAGATATAATTACAAAGACATACAATCTATTTGAATAAAAAAATTTCTAGGTTTTATGAATTAACGATACCTTTCTAGCGTTATTCTTTTTAATCACCTATTTGACCCTTTTTAAAAATAAAATACAACACCCCGACCATTCATAAGTAAATGGGTCAAAATTGCCACCTCTAGTCAATGATTACACGTTTTAATTTAGGCATGTGGATTAAACCTGGATGGTTAATTTGTATGGGAAACTTACCTGCTGCTTAGGACTCATGGTCAGCCATAGTCGGACCATTATTAATCCGTGATTTTTTTTGAAAAGCATTAATCCGTGATGTTATAATTACATAGTTAATATATTGATAATTATGGTACGTATTATATGAAAAGGTAATGTGGAAAGCTCATATTGAAATTTTAGTTCTAAAGGAAACCTATATAAAGTTTTCAACTCATAACGAACACCTTTTACACCATATCCATCTTGGTAATTATTAGTCATATTATCCGTATTCATCACGGAGGACAACATTCTGAGACTACTATGAAAATGAAGTTCTTATACATGTAAAATGATTATGTATGCTAAAGGTAGCAGTCTTGACCCATGTACTTGTCACTCGGTATATTCTAAGACCTAAGTTGTGTTTTATCTCAAACAGATTTTCAATGCATATATACAACCTTCTATTTTGACCTGCACTAACGAAAGACCCATTTTAACTTGAACCTGTTTTGACCTATATCACACAACCCACCCATCTTGCCACCTCTAACCTATATGAAGTAGAAAATGAACCGTTAGAAAAATTATTAATACAATAAATCATATACTCACCATAAGCATTTCCAATTTGACTTTGATTTTTGAAACCAGCAGTGACAATGATGCAAAGAACCATAAGGATCCAATTGATATCTGGAATATATATCTGCCCAAGAAATTTACTTGACGTATGAATGACTTTCACTCTTGGAAAACAACCAAGTGCATTTGCTTGCTTTATTAACGAAAATGTAGCAGAAATAGTAGCCTGACTTGCAACAATTGCAGCTAGTGTTGCAATAACAAACATCGGCCAGTATATACCATCTGCAAAATATATCTTCTATTACTTCAACTTCTTCTAAACCAAATAATATTACAATGGTCATTTTGTAGTAACATATAACTTGGCAATATGAACCTGGGATAGAGCGGTAAAACGCATCACGCACATGCTCCTTGTTGTACATGAGATATGCTGCTTGTCCAGAATAGGCTAGAAGAAGGCAAGGAAATACAACAACTGTGAATGCCAGCTGGATTGCCGACACTGGAAAATGTGCCAGGTCAGCAAATAGTGCCTCCGTCCCTGCAATATTTATAGGAATCATCAAGAATACTTCAATAAAGGATGTATGACCATGTATTTGTGTTTTTGTATGTATGTACTATGTATGCTTTTAGAGAGAAAGAAAGAGATGACGACCTGTTATACTGAGCATGATCCCGCCAAGTGATGTCCAGCCATTCTTTCCTCTCCTTTTGAAGTAACGGAATGTATATAGAGGAGAAAAAGCGCGCAACACCCCACTGTCATGTTTCCAGATATTGAAGATACCGACGCCTCCAATTAAAAGAAACCAAAGCAAGACAATTGGAGCAAAGAGCCATCCAACTTTATCGACACCATAGTGTTGTAGGCTAAACAAACATATCAGTATGAAAACTGCTACAACTATAACAACATCTGCAAATAGACAACAAATTTCATAAAAATAAAAGAATATCCAAATTCTTGATAGAAAATGTTTATGTTTGATATATGTGACATACCAGTACTCATCTCAGGGTGGTCTATCTTGATGCCACCGGAAGCTGATAAAACTGTCAAAAACAACAATTTTGGTCAGATATTTCATAACACTAAAGAACTGATTACAAAGGTAAAATAAAATCACCTAATTACCCTCCTTTTAGCCCAACTTTAGAGACGAAACCCCATCTCTTTAGATCTATCTCCATTTTTTCACAAGAATGTCCTTTTTGGTCATTTATGAATTAATTTTCAAAATAATCAGAATTTGGTGTAAGCATATGATTCTTGCAGCTTTTAATAGCAACAACACATTTAAATATTATCTCCTACAATCCGTTTTACTATAATTGATTATCTTATTGTAGTTACTCAAAATCACATAATCACTTTCAAGATGCACATTCAAACACCCCCTTAGATGAATTTTAAAGAAACAATTACTCGAATTTACCTGAAATAGCAGGAGTTAGAATTCCATCTCCAATTGCCATGCAAGTACCGACTAGCACAAGTATAAGAAGTGCATTCTTTTTAAACGCATTTCCTTCCAACCATCGCTTGGTTTTAGCAGCATACGACTTCTCATGAAATGTGCTGCGACTATAAGTTGTCAATTCCTCATCGGTCTTATGTTGATTAGGAATTGTATTAACTTTTGCATGTCGACACAGTAGTGAGTAAAGAGCAAAAGTCCCACCTGGCATATAAACAAATCAGAATTAGGTAATGCAGTTATTATGTATTCATTAGCACTTAATAACATAGGAGAGGAAATATGTACCTTGACCATTGTCATTTGCGCGACAAACAATGAAAACATATTTGATGAGTGGCACAAGAGTAAGAGAGTAAATTATCAAAGAAAGTGCACCAATTACGTCTTCTGTATCATCTATTCCTTTAGGAAATGTGTTGTAGAATACATATAAAGGAGAAGTTCCCAAATCTCCATAGACAACTCCAAGACTTTGAAACGCAAGTCGCAGAAGTAAAATTGAAGAGAAAGTCTGCATTGAACAATGATTTGCCAACTTATTTATCAACAACTTCACAAATCATGCGATTAAATCACATGTTAAAAATGATTTATTAAGCAAACCTCACTTTTTCCTTGATCAATTTAGTCAACCATAATTGGTCAACAGATATAAATACTACACTAAGATTCAGATGATTTTAACAATGAATGAAACTCAAAGCCACCAAGCGGAAACCTCCAATCAGTTACTTTTTCAAATAACTTTAACCCCCATTTAAAACAAACACACACATAAAGAGACTAAACTAGAATAATTGAAGTCCATAAAAAGCAGAGAAAACCATTGAAATAACAAAAAGAACATAAACACATCTGGAAAAAGCAAAAAGAATCTATGAAATCACACAAAAGTAGCAAAAAGTTCACCTTTTCTCTATACATATTTTTCAGCCTACCAGCTTCTTCATCCATGGGCTGGTCAATCTTCTGCTCCAAAGCCCATATGCCACCTTTTGACTCATCTTCTCCATTCGTTTCCACTTCCATATCACTCACCATACCTAAAATTCAAGCCACACACACACTTCCTGAAACCTCTTTATCTACTCTAGATTAATCAAAATACTAAAACAACATCAACAACTTCAAATTCATCAAAAAGAGCCCCAATTCACCTGATGTCGATTCTCAACCGATCGAATAGAATAAAACCCACAAAAAGAAACCCAATTTTAGCACTATCTCAAGTGGGGTCAACAGAAGCTCTCACGATCAAAACTGAACAAATTCCTCCAATTTGACAACCCACGTATGCAATTCAACCAAGATTTCGATTATTTTTTAGTTCATTAATTCAAAAGATATAATTTTGTTTGGTTTTTCGATTACGGGCCAATAGATATCAGCCACAAAACCGAATAGTACAAAGACCCTACTTAATCAAAACAAAACAAAACAGGGTGTGTGATGGGTATATGACAAAGAAGAATGAAAAAGAGGTTTTCAAGAAACGTGGATGCAAGTGAAATTAAGCGAGCGAATTTTGTTTTGGTGTTTAACAAGAGAAGCGTTAATGGAGTAAAAGGAAAAGGGAAAAAAAGAATCGAAAATGAACAACTCAGAAGTCGTCCTATTATTGAAGAGCAGTCGAAGAGAGAGAAAATTGGTCGCAATCACTTTCATTCATGGTGTAACACGTTTGTAAACGTCACAGTGGGTTTTAATATTCTTGAGGATTCTGACAAATTTATTAAAGAAAGTTCATTTGGTACTGGGTTTAATAAAGATTTATGGATCATGATTTTGTTTATTAATATAATATTTGGCATGAAATTATGAGCACCTACTCGTAGCGGAAGAATAGCGAAGGACCAAACGTTCTTAACTTCTCACCTCATATCATGGTTGTCTTTGCAGAAGGATTTAGCCATTTAGGAGGATTTATATTTGTTATGAGTAAGATCTAAAGATGATTATTAAAATATAAATTCTATTAAGAGATAATCTATTCGAAAATCTTATAGATATATAGTTTTAGCCTTTGAGATTAAGGATTTAAGAGTTTCAAAACCAAGTGGAATCGGAATAAATCGAACCAATTATATTTAAATTGGTTTAGTATAATAACTCTATTTTAATCGATAAAATAGCTAAGTTATTTAGTTTTTCTTTGTGACATTCTTGATCCAAAATAATATTTTTTTACTAATTTTAACTTCAAATACTTCATTCTTCCTAGATAACACTCACAAGAATAGTTAACTTGATTTTATATGTGATATAGCTTTTGAAAAAGAATTAAGTTTTTTTAATATAGTTAAGTATATCAAAGATTATTCAAGTGTATATAATTTATGGGCCTTAAAATTTTGGGGGCCTAAAGCTTTAACTATAACAGATTTACCCTTAAGACACCTCTGCTAAATTATACTCGAATAAGAATATATTTGAACCGAATTTGAATAACTTAATTCGTATACTGTTTAATTATCGGTTATTTTTCAATGCCTAGAATGCCCGAATATCCTAAAACGATTCGCCCGGAAAACCAATTAAATTGACCGAACAAGGCCCCTACTCCAAGATTGAACCCATAAAAACTTGAAAACAAGATATAGCAACCCACTAAACAATGTAGGTACCAACCAATTCAACCAGCTTATTGAATCAAAGATCAATCAATATTCTTTTCGGGTTTAGCACATCATGCATGGTCGAGTCGTAATTAACCAAGCTGCATGAACTACTATGCATATATGTATCTCCATGATTGAATTAAAAGCTTGTATTGAGAATGGCTACCCGGAGAAATTAAGAAAGATTTTGCGAAAGTCTTATGCTTTACATTGTTAGGGTAAAATTACATAAATCAAAAATATAATTAACTTTAAAAAAAAAAGAAAAATGCTATGATAGTTTTGGTATGATTTATATATTTTAAACGAAAGTATGTACAATTCCTAAATAAAAAGCGCTATTGATCATCGTCAATCATGTTCAACCGATGCCAACTCCAACACCCTGTCCTCAAGTTTTTTTAGTAAAAAAAACTAAAAAAATTATGCTCTTGAGTTTCATTTAACAAAGAAAAGAAGAGTAAATGATTAGATTTTGAAGGGGGTTAGATTTATTTTGCCTAAATTTTTATTCTTTCAAAAAAAAAACGAAAGAATTTGGAAAAAAAATAAATCTCTCTCATTGTTTTTATTTTTCTTTCCTTAAACTCGAGAATACGACCCAAATGCTATCACCTATTTGTACCAGAATCTTTGACAAAAATATACAATATTAAAGTATTAGATCATAAATAATTAATAGTAAATTAAAATAAGTTGTGTTGTATGATTGCATTAAAATAAGCTGGAAAAAGTACTAGATAGGTGGTGGTCTGCACTTATCTTAATAAATAATTTTATGTAATTTTCAGGTACGTGACTAAAATTTAATTATATAAAAAAACAAGTAATTTATTAATTAGATGAGATCTTAAATACGTTTCAAACAAGTAATAAATTCTAAATATCCACGTCAAGATTTAGGAGCATCCAAACGGAATCAAACTAGCTTACTTAAAAAATTCCCATTATATATAAAAAGAAGGGCAAACTGTTTCAAAATACAACGAACTTTAGCTAAACTACCATTGTATACAACGAACTTTAAAATTTAAAAAAATACAATCAACTGACCTATTTCCCCCATTGTATGCAAGTTGTAACCTGCTATGCAGGTTACAGGTAACTTTTTAATTTTTGCTTGATTTTTTAATATTTTTATTATTGTATTCATCATCTTTGTTTTTCATATTCAAGACATTCAAACATTCAAACTCTATCAAAATTCAAGAACATTCAAACAATCTGTAACCAAATCATACATTCAAAGAAAAAACACAAGTAACAAAGTCCTAATACATATCAAATCGAAGATGAACTCAAGATCTCACTATAGTCTAAGAACATTCAAAGCCAAGAACATTTTTAGATATTGTGTTCTTCAGATCTAAAGAGCTTAAATCAGTAACCAAATCA